>PVKA01000740.1:0-21024 GCA_004027165.1 Ctenomys sociabilis
CCTTCCTTCCTTCCTTCCTTCCTTCCTTCTGAGCCTGTGTCCCCATCAGCGGCCCCCTTGCTCTGCCCACCACCACCCCGGTCTCTGGCCCCTACTGTTCTCCAAGTTCTACTTGTATCTCAGTCTGCTGTCCCTGTGCCCTCAACCCTTCTCACGCTCCCACCTGGCTGTCTCCTGCAGATCCTCAGAATGGTCATCTGATGTCACTGCCTCCTGTAACCTTCCTGTACACCAACGTGAACTCTGAAAGGGCCACTGAGGGTTTAACACACACCAGACCAGGGCTGGAAATCCAGCCAGGATCCCTGCTGGGGATCTGTATGCATTAATTTCCACTTGATGCACTTGCAGTGGCCTGGAAGTCTTCCTGCTACCCTGGTGCGGCTTTCAGGCAGCATACTGTGACACAGGGAGATCTGTGACACACCCAGTTAACTGACTCCTGCACCCAGGCTGATCTCTGCCTGCCTGGGGCTGCACTCCTGGCAGTGCAGACCTAGAAGCCAGGAGCTACTCACTGCCTGGCTTCCTCTAGGTTCACTCGAGTCAGGAGCAGGACATGCAGTCCAGCCAGCTGGCCTCACTAGGGTCTTTTCTGTTCTCCCATGGGAGGGAACATGGAGCTAAATCTGCAGGTGCTGGCCTTGGGGAGCCCCAGGAAAGCAGCCCTTGGCCCTCCTGGCATCTCTGGGGCCACACTGGTAGGGTCCCCTGCCCTGCTGTGGCTGAGCTCAGTGAATGGTTTGAAAAACAAATCCATGTGTACTCCATCATCTAGCACTGTGCTCGCAAGACTGCAGATTCTTCTGGTCATCTTAAGGAAGGCAAGGATCCAAGACCAAGGCAGCAGGAGCACACAGCCGAAATAAATAACAAAGCAAATTTTCCCATTAGTAAACTGTTTCCTGCTGGTCACAGATTTACAAAATACAGAAGCAGGAAAAGAAGCCACCCTGCTGAAGCAGCACATAAGCTCTCCTGGGGCTCTCACTTCCCTGTCATATTTTTTGTTCTTGGTGCTACAAGCCTGTGACCATTCCAGAGCTTGGAAGTTTGAATCTTGGGTGTTTCATTAACGTGTCCTAAGCACCTTCTTTAGTGCCTGCTGTGGATGCTAGTGGGCAACTGGAATCTACCATAATAGAGAAAGCTTGAATAGAACATTTGCACCACTATACAGTATGTGGTAGAGTGCTCCGTGTGAGTTGTCAGACTTGCCAAACTGTGAGGGAGATATCACTATTTCCCTTCACCCAGGGTGACACAGGTTCAGAGAAATAATGGAGCAGCCAAACACATAGGGTGGGGGGTGGCAGGGAAACCCAGATCCCTGAGATGCCAGCACCTGCTCTTCTAACCATGGTGAGCACGGCCTGCAGCACCCCTGTCATCGCTTTCCTCTGCTGCAGCTGTGGGTGTCTGTGCACGTGTGGCAGAAAACCTCAAATGTCTATACTGAGTTCAAGCACCTTGATGTTGTCTTTGTTCTTTTTTGTGGATGGCTCTTGCTCAATTTGCGATGTGGTAGGTGAAGGAGATAGAATGGGTGTGGCACCTGGTGTCTCTCGTCATCACGTTACATCTCGTCCCCAAGTTTACCTTCTCCTTTCCCGATTTTATTACTGTGATCCTATACGCCCCATGGTTACTGAATGCAAACACTGCCACTGATTCTTTCCATGGCCTGGACCAAGTTATGAGACCTCTGAGATCCTCAACGTTCTCATGGGAATGAGGAAATAGAAATCATAGGTCCCAGCTTGCAGAGCTTACTGTCGAACCCTAAATGAGGATAAATAAGTCAGCAGCTGAAAAGCATTTTGTGTGCCCTTGACAATTACAGAGTTGTATAAAAAGCAAATCCCTTTTAGTGTCTGTCTCAAGGCATTGGGGCTTTCGCCTTCCTGGAAGTAGCTATTGCTCAGCCAGGCCTAGTTTTCAAAGTTAGCAAGTTTTGATTCTGAGCCAGGCTTGAGCCAGGTTATGGATATGAAGATGGAGACCAGGGGTTTTCACCCATGCCTCTCTCTCTCTCTCTCTCTCTCTCTCTCTCTCTCTCTCTCTCTCTCTCTCTCTCTCTGTGTGTGTGTGTCTGTCTGTCTGTCTGTCTTTGTTTCTGTCTCTCTCTCTCTCGATCACAAAGCTACTTCCCTAAAGCAGGTTTGAGCAAGGCAGATGACCGACCCCACAGTGGTTCTGGCCCAGCCAACTTAGGGCAGGGAAGGGAAGGAGCTCCCTGGCCCGATGCCTTTCCACCAACCTCCTGCTGTGTCATTGGCCGGTGGCACGAGTCCCAAAGTTCATGGCACCGTTTATTGTGGTCTCCAACAGAGCTCACGAGCCGCTCTGACTGTGGTGCACCTCATCACCAGCACATGGACAAGACAGCGCAGCAGCAGGGCAGGGCACGTTACAGGCTGCGGCTCTGCTCAGTCTCCACAGGCACAGAGGTGTGCGCACCTGTCCTTGCCACGTGACTGAAGACCTCCCCCTCCAGCAGCTCTCCCTCCTCGTTTTCAGATGCTGCATCTGCCTGCATATTTTTCTGTATTCATTCACACATCCTATTCTGTTTCCAGTAAGTGCTGCTGGTGCTGCTTCCTTATCTGATATGAAACGTTTCTCTTGCGATCAATCCTGCCATTCAGGGGAATACATGGAGTAGCAGAGCGGCTAGTCACAAAATGAGGCTGGGAAAATGTCACTAGGCAGGATGACCTCCCACCTGTGCAATAAGCGCTGGTAAGAGCATTGATGGGGAGGGAGCAGCCGATTTTGCAGAACAATCAGGAGGCTCCCAGGAAGGCAGATTAGAACTGGGCCTCTGGGCCTCAGCACAAGGCTGGCCAATGTATACTTGTACATCTGACTGGCCCATAGAAGTAGAGGAGCAGAGGGGACAAAGCAGGTCAATAGCTGTGCACCAGAGCATAGAGGCCTGGCAGTTGTGAGACCACCAGTCACTGGGTGCTCATGAGGCTAGATCTCTGCAGAAAGCAGTTGGCGGCTGGAGGACTAGAGTGCAGAGGCAGGTGAAGTCAGATCCGCAGAGGCTACGGGCTTCCAAGAGCCATCACAGTGAGATGGAAATTGTACACAGAGACACAATGCCGTCCAAGACCGACTGTGAAGGGGAAGTGGGACACCACCCTCTATCCAGTGTAGGCTGGGAGAGGGAGTGGGCGGCTCACTCTAGAGCCCTGGGTAGAGGAGGGGAGGGGAGGCAGGAAAGGAATCTGAGCACCATGACACCTTCTCAGGCAAAAAGACCCTGAAATAAAAAGTCTGTGGGAGTGAGATAGAGTGGCAGGCACATCAGAGATTCATGAACAGGCTAGCCCGTGGGGGTGATGGCTAGGGAGGAGAGGTTGGATGGCAGGCTGTGGGCTCTGGGGAGAGGAGGCAGCACTGAGTTCCCAGGCTCTCCTGCAGCTCTTCTGTCCAGACCTACAGTGGTAGGGTCTCAAGGTGTCCCCAAACATCTAGGTGCCCCCTGGGTGCTCAGCCTTCCTGCTAGCAGCCTCGAACCTTGAGCTAGTCACCAGGTCTATCTCCAGCTTCTCATTCCTTTCCCTGGCCAGTCACCCTCTCCTCCCTCTTCACTACCCATCCCCACAACCAGCACATGCTCCAGCCAGCTCTGGCTCCCCTATGGGCGTGACGTCAGCCGCTCTTTCCACTCAGGACTCCCATGCCTCTATGGCCCAAGACAACATCTAGAAGCTCAGACTAGAGTGCTACAGGGTTCAGTTTCTGTTTTCTTTTTTTTTTTTTTTTTTTTTTTTTCAGTTTCTGTTTTCAAGGGAAGGCATGAGGGGGCTTCTCTTGGTGGGGGGTTCTGAGGACGAAGTGTGAGATCAAGGTGAACAATTGTGCATCTGTTGTGCGGTGCCTCGTTTTGTTCTCATTGCCATGGTGACTGCAGACCAAGCTCAGGAATTCTCCCCTCTTAGGAAGGATAAGAGAAAGGCGCTGTGGTCAGTAAGAACAATGCTGCTCCTAGGAACGTGGGTAGACATGAGGAGCTGGGACTGGAACTGTCTGGGAAGCAGAGGCACAGATTCCAAATTACAAACTCTAATTTACAATCTGATTCCTACTCGGGAAGAAACCTCAGAACCAACACAGGAACAGTGGCTTGTTGATCAACCCACAGGGGCACACCTGGAGGTCTAGAGTGCCACTCTTTGTCACTGTGGATGAAGATGCCTTTCGATTGCATGGGAAATGGAAGGATGTGGAAGAGTGGAATGAGCAGAGTCCGGAGACAGAGGGGATTTTTGACAATGGGTTCAACACTGAGGCCACAGAAAGGGGCGGGATACCAGAGCCCTGGTTTTGAGCAGTCGCTTCTGCTTGGAATGATTCCAGGGAGACCTGGGGCTCCATTTCTGCAAATATTTACACTCCAACATGTACTTTCCAGGAGAATCCCTCCCAGCAATCCTGTGTAGGAGCAGCCCCATGCCTGAGTTGGAAATGAGCATGGCCAACAGAAGCATTCACCCAGCTGCCAGGCTCTTGCCTCCCTCAAAACAAGCTCTCCTAAAGCTATGAAACTCACCACCTCCAGCCTGCACGGCCTTGATCCACAGGTAGCAGAGAGGCAGGGGAACAGGAATGGACTGTATGACCTGTGGGCAGCCACGGACAGGCATCTCTGGAGTGTTCAGGAAGGGCAGGGTACTCCACCTTGCTGCTCAAGTATGAGTCCTTGACAGAGGATCAGCCCAAGTTTGAGCTCCTCAGGAACAGCACAGATTTGCTAATGGACAAAGGAGAGGAACAGATCAATGCTGGCTCCAGCCCAAGCCGGCCAACTGAGCAGCACGAGAGCTGCTCGGTTCCAAGGTGCTCGGTTCCAAGGTCACCGGCCGACAAGAGGAGGATAAGAGATACTGCAGCAGGAAAGCCTGCAGCTCTCAGGCCCCAGCTGGCTTCTGTGTGTATGTCCTTTGAAAGAAGAGTGATTTTCAACATGATTTACTCTATTTCATAGCCATGAAAGCATTACAGATTTACAAACCTCAGTGATTTATCTGTTAGAAATTAAAATACTTTGGGTGCAAATGAGAGAAGTCCAATATAAGCTAAAGGAAAAAGGAGTTTATCTCACATCCTTAAACACAAGACAATCACAAAATAAGGCAAGAGCAGATCACGGAGTTTATAGGGAATCATGGAGCCTGCCGTCTGGTCTTGAAAATATTTCCATATGAAGAGAAAAAACAGCAGGGATCCATTTCACAGTGACCCTAGATTCACAGTTTATTTCTGATGAAGAGAAATCTTTCCCAAAATCCCAGTAGAAAGCCCTGGGGCAGACTCCAATTGGCCAGCTTGGACCACCTGTCCCTAACAAATCATTTTGTCATAGAGAGTGTGGTGTTCTTAGGAAAAGAAATCCAGGAGACAGCAAGGTGCACTGGGAGGTTGCAGAAAGAAAAGGAGCAGATGTCTTTATTTTCCCCATTTCTATGTTGTTATATCAGATGAAAATCTATCAATTAAGAAGTTATTATGTAAATGAAATTCTTGTGGAAATGCAGAGGTATCTAATACTTAGACAACAGATATAAGTGTTCATGGGACAGTGACACCCAGCGAAAGAAGCGGGGTCTGGGCAGACTCATCCCAAAGCACCTGGCACGTGTGTTCAGATGCAGGCCAGGCCAGTCCTACTTCCCATCGTCCTGCAACACTGCACTCCTTCAGTGAAGAGTGCAAGACAGCGGGCTGGCCCAGAAAACCAGGCTGTGTGCCGCATCCCCAAGCAGACATCTGCACTTAGCAGTCTTGGATTGAGCCTCCTCTGCTGGCCATGCCCCGAGGCTGGATGAAGAAGTGCCTTGTGTTTGGCCAACTTCTTCATTCAGTCCTTTGAGACACTTCATGCTACACATCCTGGAGTGTTGCTCAGTGTGGTTCACTGGACCTTGTGGAGTACTTATTCTCAGGCCCTCTGTGATGCCTGGAGATGGGAGTGACATGCTGTCCTTGTCATTGCAGGTGCCAGGCGGGTGTGTGAGACAGCATGGTGAATGCTCTGATGGGTAGAGACCTAGGGGAGGAAGAAAGTACAGCCCCAGACCCTGTCAGGGCATCCCAAGAAAGCTTTCTAAAGGAAAAGGGCATCGGTCAAAGCTGGCATTGCAGGGCAAGGGGACAAGACGGGAAGCACATGCCAGGCATGGTGGCACATGCCTGCAGTCCTAGCACTCGGGAGGATGAAGTAGAAGGATCTTCACAAGTTCTAGGCTAGCCTGAACTGCACCACAAGACCCTGTCTCAAAAAGAAAAAGACCGATAGCATGATACATGTGGAGACTGGTGAAGAGGTTTGTTCTACTCTAGGGTAAAGGGTGAGGTAGAAGTTTGAGGGGCAATGTCTTGGGGACTTCTGGCACATATCAAGAGCAAAGCCTTGACCCATCATTGTTAGGAAACCTTCACAGTCCTGAGTGGAACTCATGGCCGCATTTATTTCGGGAAGACAGAGCTCGTGCTTGTGTGATCTATTAGAGGTTAGGATAGAGAAGACAGCAATCTGGAGAAATCACTCAGGTGAATGACAGGAAAAAGAACTGAGATATATTTAGAAGGCACAACTGGCCAGACAGGAAACTGAACTCATCGCATAGCTGAGGGAGGAGACAGAAGATCTCCCGTTAGGCTGCAAGCTCCCAGCATCAGAACACCATTAAATGAGCGGTGGACACAGAGAGGCCGGTGTGCCAGTGATGGGTTACTTGCTTTAGACCTGTTTGAAGTTACAAAACTCCAAAGGGAGATGTGGAGCAAAGCTATACTCCAAGGCCCAGGGCTGGGGAAGGATGAAAACATAGTCACCAGACCAGAAAGGGTTGGGGAGGCTGGAGGATGTACATAGGCAGAGAGGTGGACTTGGCTACACAGGCTAAAAAACTGTGATGCGTAAGAAGCAGGTGGAGGAGGGACAAACAGAAACATGGAGGAAAATCTAAGCAGGGAAGGGCAGGTGCAAGAAAGACACTTCCAGAGAAATGGAGGCTGAATGACTCACAGGACCGGTAGGGCAGGCACAGGTGGCTTCCTTGAGAACAGACTGCAGGTGACAGCAATGGGATTGTGAGAACCAATGAACAGCAGCTCCACCTTTCTGGTCAGTAGAAAGGATGGAGAAACTAAGACAAAAAGCAGATGCAAAACCAAAGGAGGTGTGGATGGGCAGCCGAGGCCAGCTTCTTTCCCCTCCCTTGAGTGCCACCCCAAATGTAATCCACTTGGTTTGCAGAGTGGAGCGCACCCAAGCCAATGTATGCAAGGCCGACGCTCAGACTTGTACAGGAGGAAGGATCAGGAGCAGCTCAGCCCTCCCTGTGCCTTAGCAGATGGCTCTGTTCTTGCAGGAGGGACCCGTGGAGCTCTCTGCTATTTCCAGCCGCAGATGGGGCCAAGAGACACTTTCCTTGGGAGGGAGAAGAAAATTATGCTCTCTCTAGCACTGGCGGGTATGACCCCACATCAGGACTCTGAGGAGTGCATGGGGATTGAAGGGCAACTCTCCTGTGGGCCGCTTAGACCGGGCGGCACTGGAAGAACAGGAGATGGTCAGGGGAGACATGGGGCCAGGCCTGGCTTCAGTCTGGTCTGTGGGGCCCCACCCCAAGGTGGCCACATCAGCTTGGCTCTCCTAGACAGCATACTTGGGTGTGGGCCAGAGATAATTTGCCTTAGTGGACTGAATTAGAAAAATCTGTCTTTCTTTTGGCCTCAAACCTTTTTGTTCTGTGGTGGTGGAAATAATACTGGGCATGGAGTCAGTGTGGAGCCGGGGATGCGGGCTCTCTACTCCCCAAGCAAGCACTGAATGACTGTTCCTGGCCTCCAAGATGAAGATAAATGATCCTTTCTCCTGGGGTCACTGGGAGGATCAGGCCCAATGCAACTGCACCCCATTATGCTGGAATCAACCAGAGAATGTATTTCCAAAGGACACACCAAGAGCTAAGTACCCAGCGGATGCTTATTGATTTGCAGTCTATTCCCTGGCTGCAGTGCTCTTCTCTAAAAGCATCTCTGCACAGCCATCCAGGACAATTACCTGTCGTAGCCAGTGTGCCATAAGACTGTGAGAAGATCCCTGTGCTCACCAGGGGAAACATCCCCCAGAAGTGCGGTGGCCACTCAGGGCACTCCAGGCTGGGCCTGTGTCGTTCATTTCTAGAGTTTGTTCTCAGCAGGTTCAGATCCTCAATTTCCTCTCAAAGGTTTGAGGTGGCGTGGTTCTTGGGAGTGAGTGGTGCTGCCCAAGCTGGCTGGAGGCTGGATGTAGCATGGGCACCACTGCCCTGAACTGCCCTTCTGCTCACTGGTGATGGTACCCAGTGGCCCATTAATGCACCCCCTAGTACCTGGCTTTGTTGTGTGCTGGACTGTGTGAGTGTGCACAGTGACAGCCATCTTCTCTGTAGTGGCCACATGAGCAGAGACAGGCAAGCCACAAACACACATATCCAGGGTGGAGTCTTGAGGGTGCCAGGGAGGGCCCGGCTCTGCTTGGTAAGATCAGGGAGACCTGAGGGTAGCAGCTGCTTGAGTTGCATCTGGAAGGGTAAGTGAGGGATTTTCAAGTGCAGATAGAAGGAAAGTACATTCAGACAGGGAGTAGTGCACACACTAAGGTCTGGAGGCACAGGTGCTGCTCCGGTGGGAACAGAGGGCCACGTGCCACTGGTGCACACTTGAGCAGGACAGGAGATGCCCTTTAGGAGAGGCTGTGCGTGTGAGGAGCCTGGGCTGGGCTAGCAGGAAGAGGGTACTGATGGGAGGGGGCTTCTGGTGAGCTATCTCTGCCTTTGGGGGGGGGGCTTAGTAGGACTGGGTATCCCCAGGAAGCTGCTCAAAGAGCCTGGTACTCAAACGAGCATGTGTCGATGATGCTTACTGCCAGAAGCCTAGGGAGAGCCTGTGGTTTTTTGGCCAGCTGGTCCACAGTCATAACTTGGCAGAAAAGAGCTCACACTATTGTGTGAGTGAGGGAGACCTTCTGGGCCAGAGTGGACACTCTGATTCCACCCTAGGATCTGTGCTTTCCTGAGCACAGCACAACTGCACAGTGAGGAGCACAGAGCAGAGCTGGCCCGGGAGCCAGCCTGTCCGTGACTTGCTGCCAGCCTGAGTGTGGGGGCCACCCTCTCTGCCTCAGTTTCCTCCCCTGCAACACAGGATGCTGATGTGGCTGCCCCTTTGTGGTGTTGCTGGCTTCAGTGTGCTGAGATTCATGTGTGTGTTCCATGTGTACACATGTTCAGAGTGGGGCTGAGCTCCAGGGAGCAGCTATGAGACAATAGCTGCTGTTGTCACAGCTTAGCAATTAGATTACACCTCTACAAGTGCCAGGCTGTACCCAGGAGACATCACTGGATGCTGGTGGATTTTGCTGTGTGTTAATCAAGGAAATTCAAGCTACCTAGACTCAAATGCTGGCCCTCACCACCAGCATCTATCTAATTTTTGGTGCTCTTCAAAACTGAAAAACCTCAATTTCCTTACGTCTAGCTTGAAAATACCACGACTCTTACACTGATGACCTTTGCAGCTGTGTCTGCCACACAGAGCAGCTGTGGTGATTTTCTGTCCTTTCCCTGGGAACTGCCAGGCTGCCTGTATGCCCAGCAGGAGTATAAGCTGCAAGAAAGGGTGCATGGGGGTTTTCTGTCAGACAGGCTGCTGAGAAACAGAGCTGCAACAGGAACTCACTTGAAATCTGCCTTTAAAGCCCAGTGAATAGGTTAGTCTGGATGCATGCAGGCACTAATTTGCTAACATTATTTGGAATCGTGTAGCAGATCTCTTTCCATTCTAACCGTAAGTATAACTCCCACCTCTCCTGACTGCTTTTCACATAGATAACTGGGCTGATGTCGTAGCCCCTGCATACCTCACCTTGGTGACAGAATTTAGATTCTGTCATGGGTTCCTTTGAAGCCCCAAAGCGTGCATGAACCTGTCCTGAAAGTCTCCAGCTGGAAACTGGCTTTGAATTCATCAGCTGCCCTTTAGTGTGCACGACCCACTGTTCCCAGTGTGGAGTCACCTTCAGTATACATTCATCCACAAGTCTGTCCTTTGAAAGCCCCTGGCTGGTTGCTGACATCTCATTGTTGAGACATGGGATTTGGATGATCAGACACTCAGTGGAGATGTTCAGGAACATGGAAGAGGGCAGGGGTTTTCCAGGTGAGTCCTTGTTCCTCACACAGTGTAGACCTTGCAGAGGTTCTGATTGCTGCTGCCTTGGGCAGAAGAGCGGGAGACGGTCCCTGGGCTCCTCCCTTCCTGCATGCCAAGAAGACAGCAGTGCAGTGACCATGGTCCTGAAAGAGCCCCGTAATGGGCACGAGGGGGATGTGCTGAAGACACTTGGATGACACAGGGCTTCTGAAAATGTTGTCAGCTACCATAAGGCAACTGAAAAAGTGCAGGATTAGCGGCTAGAGAGGCACAATCCAAATCCCGATTATATCTCTTATTAGTTCAGGTGAAAGGTCTTTCATGCTTTCTTTACCTTGATTTCTCCATCCGTAAAATAGAAATGATGACAGCTATTTCATAGACAGTGAGAGACCTGTGCATCTCTACCCCACCTGAGAAAGAGCTGCCCCAGCCTGTGGCATCCTCCTCAGGAGGATGCTCAGTGACTTCCTGCCACTGCTAGCAGCCACCAGACACACACAACCCCCCTGCACCCCCAGCATGGCCATTTAATGAAGGGGAGACAGGAAGCTGGACTAAGTGCTATTTAAATCCAAAGATCTTAAAATTCTCTAAAAGTCCCTTCCAAGGTTTAAAATTCTCTAGCAGTATAAATCAGATGCTTCTGGCTTCTGAGAACAAGGTGGCTCACAGGAGCTCACAGTCAGATGCTCAGTGACCCAGAGGAGGGGACAGTGCTCAAATATAGACTTGTTCCTGAGAAGGAAGTGTTGTTGACATTGTTGAATCTCAGGGGCATCCACCTCCTGAAGACACCATCGAATTAATTACTTTGGGATATAGAAATGGAGATTACAGTGTCACACTGTCAGCCACAAAAAAAGAGAAGAAAATTTTTGGCCAAATGGCCATTCGTCTACTTGACCCCAAGCATCAGATGGACTGATTATTCCCTGAAGGTTGACTTGAACTGACTGCAGTGTTAATTACAGACAAGCACAGAGACCCAGAGAATATCAGGGCAGCCAGCTTCAGAAAGAGCTCTAGGCATGGTCTTGTCCTGCCCCTTCCCACTGGGTCAGTACATGTGCTGGACTTGAGTTTCAAGAGCAGGGGAGAGCCAGCCACCCTCCCACGCCTTGCAGAGACATCCTGACATGACCAAGGCCTGAAGTTTAGGACGTATTTCTCCAGTCACTAAGTTCTGCCTCAGTGGAGAGAGAGACCTTCACTCTTGCTTGCAGTCTCATTGCCAGAAAGGATTCTAAGATTTTGAAAGCTTAAATTCTCTTCAACTGTTTCATTGACATCTTCACACACTTACTCTGTCCTGCTCAAAAACCCGCACCATCCTAACCTGGTGACCAAGTTCCTTGTCTTACAAGTGTTGCACCCTAGTAAGCCAGCATTCCCAGATCCATGAAGGAACTAAAAAGCAAGAGGATCCTTCTGCATAAGGCTGGGCTCTGAGAGGATCAGCAGGACTGGCCACTGTTTGGGGAATGTGGAAGATCTCAGTAGAAGCCCAGCCTTTCTCGCAGAACCTATCTATTGTGTCTATCTGTCCAGAAGAGGGAAGGGGCCTCCATACTGTGCTCTAGGGTAGACCAGGCTTCCTTCCCTGGCTGGGGCAGGGACCCTCACCACACTCCCCTCTTGAATCCCCAAATTCAGACAAAGGTACAGCGCAGCCAAGGGTGGTCTGCGGGTTGTTGTGGGACAGTTTGCCAAGCGTGGGGCAGCTCCCATCCATTTGATGAATTTTTTCTGATTGTGGCTATATCTATATTCTCCACTGTTATTTACTTACTATGTAGGTTTCAATCTACTTATGTAAATAAACCTCTGGAAAATGCAAACAAGAACCTTTTCCACAAGCCAGAAGTGATGCACAATGAACAAACCACATAGATGAACAATACCGTCATCTCAAATGTCAGGGTCTGAGCCTGGCACCTGCCATCCTGGTCAAAGTGGATCCCAGTGGAGTTGGATGCTACTAATAGCATCAGCACACATGGACACTGAGAAGGGACGGCGGTCTCTGCACGGCATTGGGCAGCATCTTCTGCTTCATAGCCACCACCAGCTGGACTCTTCTTCAGTCTCCAGAGCAGGAGAGCCACTTCTAGCTAGTCTTCCCATGAGGCTCTGCAACGCGATTCTGAGTCGTATGCCTGCCTCGGTTCCCGTGAGTCCTGGGAAGATCCTCTCCCAGCTCTCCCAGAATGAGCTGGGGAGGAAGCTCTCCAGTCTTAGCTCCAACCTGCCATCTTTTCTTTCTCTGGGAAGCTGGGGCTTGCTACAAACCACATCCGTCTGCTGCTGGAGGGCTTTGCCCTGCACATCGTCCCTGGGAGGCCTTTCAGGGAGCTGCAGGCTGAGGAGGGCGTGGCTGGCTCCTCCCTTGGGCCTGCACCTCCTGACAGTGCTGTCCCTGTCAGTGATCACCTCCTCCAGCACAGCTGCTGTGTGCCTCCCTAGTGACCGAAAGCTCACCACTGCCCCCACTCACCCCTAAAGGAGGCCTGTGGCAGCTGCCACACCCTTCCAGCGCACTGAGGCGAACAATTGCACCCCACTCCATGGGGACTCTGAGCTCCTGCAGAACTAGGGCCTGGTGGGCAGCACTGTCCCTAGAGGTACCCCCAGCACACCTCTTGAAGGCCATTCCTGGTGCACCTGGTGACCAGGTACTGTCCACCTTCAAGGGTCTGGAGGGGAAGTCTGCTTCCCCTCACATGGAACACCCCCACATGGGCCCACCACACCAAGCATCCCTGTGGAAGACTTAGAAGCTTATAAACCAGAGATCTAAAGTGACACCCAGAGTTCTATCCTACAATAGCCCATGGCTGTGAAGCCCAGATACCCTCACTTGAGCACCACATTTGTACATCGTGTTTAGCTCATTAATGACGTGATACATAAATAGATGATGTTGAGACAACAGTAATTGGTAGAGCTTCTACTCAAGCCTGCACTCAAACGTGCATAATCACCAACAGGAGATGTGTCCTCTTGAAGGTGCCTAACAAATATTGATTCAGTGAGTCACCACAGCTAAGACATCCAGCTGGGTCTGCCCTCTTAGAGGTCAGCCTTGTCCTCTTGGGTTTTGCTCGCAAGTCCAGATCAATCACCCTTGAAATGACTGCATCTCTGATTACCTTTGAGTATGTTGATGGAAGGAAAAAGAAGGACACTGGTGAAAATGAATTTTATGGTAGTAGGATCAGGAAGACAGATTTGATTCGCTCTGCTACCTGCACAGAATTCATATATAGCAGTGGAAAAAGACTATCTGTCTTTCAGATCAGTGGCCTGTACACCCCTCACTCCTCAGCCACAAGCTGCAGCTCTAGGAATAAGCGAGGGCTCGAAGGTGGGGCTGGCTGGGACCACTGGCTCTGCCTCTTCTGCCCAAAGTCATAGCTTGGACTCCACTGAGCCCGCTGGCATGCACAGCATGATGCCCCCTCTCGAGCCTGGGTTCCAGTCAAGGTTCTCCAGGTCACAGCTCTAGGAACTATAAAGACCATCGCACCTTGCAGGGCCTTGGTTTCCTCAAACTGAAATAATGCCAAAGGCTAGGGTAAGCAGTGAAAGACAAAGTGACTGACTTCATTAACTAAAAGTCTACTCAGAGGCAGATCCGTGTTTATAACTAGAACAAACGGAAATCTTCTATTCATTAATCCATCCATTTGTTCCTTGAGTGATGTGTAATTTCCTTTTTTTTTTTTTCTTTTGGTATCGGGTATTGAGCTCAGCACCTTGCACTTGCCAGGCAGACACTGATGCCACTGAGCTATCTCTCTGGCCCTCCATTTTTTTTAAAAAAAAAAAAGATTTTCAATGCCTCTAACCAGGCAGGCTGGAGGCCACAGAAAATAAATGTGCTTGGTCACTGGCAGGCCTTGGTGTCAGGAGGTGGTGGCCTGCACAGGCACTACCTGGAGGCCTGGGCTTCCTGGAGCAGCCCTGGGGAAGCCTACTACCTCTTTCCTAACACCTCACAACCAAGTTGGTTAGCTGCTTGGTCACAGACAGCATGTGTTCTGGTCTCAGCAGGCAATCTGTTTAGTTCTCTTTCACTCCCATCTGGGTATTCAAGTCAAGAAGGTGCCACAACACTCCTGGCCACAGGAGGGACAGAGAAAGGTGGATGAGGAAAGACTTAGGACCCGGGGCCGGGGCTCTTTGCTCTGATGTAAAAAGACAAGTTGAGCCTGTGTTTGCCCTGGGCTAGATCTCATCCCATCTCTGATTCCCTCCCCACCCCATCTCTCTCAGGCTCTCCCTTCTGCACTTGTAGTACAGCCTGGCCCAGCTCCGTGCTCCCACAACTCTGAGTGCAGCTCTCCTGTTGCTGCAGCCTTCACTTTCCTGGGAGTTAAAAATAACTGAGTGGGCACAGCAAGTGTGAAGCACTGGGTGACAGCTGAGAAAGGCACATAGGTGGAGGCAGGAGCCTCATGAAGAAGAATGACAGCAACACAGCTCCCTGGGGCTGTTACCTCGGAGAAGGCAGCCCAGTGTGGCCACATGGCTTGATTTCAGGAGAGAAATTTATTATCTCACCAGCTCTGTGAGTAGTTTTCACAGTCAGTGCTCCCAGTTATCTTGTCCTTTTCAGAAATGTCTACCTGGGCCAAACGTGGGCAGGTGAGGGCTGCGTCCAAACAGAGTCCCCTTGGGTCAACTTCTCTTCTCTCTGTGTCATAGACCCAGTTCCTGTTCTTTGATTTCTGGGCTGCCTGTGGCAGGGAGCCCCAGGGAGGGAAGCCTGCAAGGGACTTGCCAAGGGTGCAGAAGACAGGGGCTCCCTGGCCAGAGCCCTGCCCCTCTACCTCCAATCCTAGCCCTGCCCCATCTAATCATAACCCTAGCCTTCTAACCCTCTACCTTTAACCCTACCCTTTACCCTAACCCTAACTCTAACCCTAACTCTCTAACTCTGAAACCTAACTAGCCCAGCAGGCAGACCTAGATAACAAGATAACCCAAGAAAGGCCTTGGCCCACTCTCGAGGGCTCCTCCACCCAGACATGTTTCTCTGCCCCTCAGCACCCTGCCGAGGAATCACTCTTCCTGCATATGACCTTTGCAGACACACAGAGACCGCAATGCTTGGCTCCTATGTGCAAATTTTGTGATGTAGAGACAGAGCCAAGAAGGCAGAGCTGCAGCATCTTCAAGCAGGCAGACTTCAGGCCACTGTCGTGGGACTAAGTCCACAGGGGTGAGCCTCTGTGAGGAGCCACGGGGACACGGTGGATTGGGAGGAGTCATGAAGAAGTGGCCTGTGCAGTATGAAGGTCACAGTAAGCATCCTGTGCCCCACATGCAGATCTGTGGTCTGTAGGTCAGCCCCTCTGATCCCAAGTGAGAGAGGAAGGAATTCGGGAGGGGACAGAGAAGGGAAGCCGGGCTTACCTGCACTTGTGCACAGGTCAGCCCCATCATTCAGCACATGTACGCAGTGTACAATGACCAAACAGGACAACAGGAGCTTCCATCCCTCCAGGCGGCCACTGTTCCAGTGTGCTGCGGACTCTCAGACTCTACTCATTCCACATATGTGGTTGTGGACTGTACTCAGCCTGCTGTGCTACAGAGCAAGCCCTGTCTTGCTGTGCTTTGCAATCCGAGCAGCCATCCTCTACTCTGAAGCACAGTGCCCAGGAACCAGCCGCTCCACAGCATGCACCTTCACTGAAGCCAAGCGAGGTAAGTGGATGTGCAGAGGTGTGTGTGTGTGTGTGTGTGTGTGTGTGTGTGTGGTGTGTGTATGTGTGTGTGATATGAGGGTGTGTGTAGATGTACATGTGAGCATGTGTGTGTGTGTGTGTGTGTGTGTGGTGTGTGTGTGAGTTCCTGTGCAGGGCCATCGTGTGTGGATCTCAGACACCAGGCAGCAGAGGGTGAGGTGTCAGGACCAGAGCCATCGGGAGCCATGAGCTGGGCAAGGCCTGGGAGTCCTCAGAGATGTGGACAGGGCCTTGAACTTCTGGAGAGCAGGATGGGGCCAAAACACCTCACTTAGACTGAATGAGTGGGAGGCCCTGATGCATCTGGGACATGTATAAATGGCACACTCATTAAAGCATGTTTGTCTAATGCCTTGCTGTGCTAGACTTGCCTGCTAAGAGGAAAGGGTTCATGGGGAGCAAGACCGAGGAAGGTCACTTGGAGCTGTCTGTGGCCCATGCACTCAGAGGCCCCAGTGGACCTAAGGGACACATAGTCAAAGTGTTGCCCACCATTAAGTGTGTCAGACCAGTCATTCTACAGTCTTTCACCTTGCCTCAGACGTCTGCTGTGCAATGCCCATGTGCCTGACATGCTCCAGCACACATTTCTGCAGGTCATCCCTGGTGCTATCCAGATCTTGAAATCATTTAAAAGTTCATGGGACTCACTGAGGTCTGCCATGGAATAGGTCTCCACAAATGTGGCCACATGAATGAAGGAAACTACACAATGCCCACCTACTGGGCAGTTGGAAGTGTCTGCCTTTGACCTAGAAAAGGATGAGTCTGAGCTGGGGGCAAGTGTAATTGCAGCTTTCAAGGAGGCTGAGGCACAAGATGGAAAGTTTGATCCCAGCCTGGGCAACCTAGCAAGACTTTGTCCCAAAAGTCAAAAATCAAAAAGGGCTAGGGGAGTAGCTTGTTGTAAAGAGCCTGGTGTCAGTTTCCAGTATGGAAAAGAAAAGCCAAGCTGAATGTCTGCTCTGTGCCTGCTCTAACCTTAGACGCATCATGCACGACCTCCACCAGCCCTGGGAGGCCTTCGTGTGAAGTGGGAATGATGACTGCTACGAAATAGTGAAACAAGATGAGTGCTGAGCATCTGCGGTGCATGGTCGCCATGTCACCTTGCTGCTCATGCAGCCCTGGGAGGCCATCACTGAGGTGCACAATGATGAGGCCCAGGGGCCCTAGACGTGGTGGAAGTGAGCTTGCTGTACCCTGGAGACCAACACGCAGAGAGCCAGGATGCCTGCTCGGGGCAGCTCCCCCAGACCGGTGCCATGGCCTTTCCAGATTCCATCTTCTTGATGCACTGTTTTGCAGACAGGAAGGAGGTATTCCCTGTGCACTTACTGTGTTCTCTTGCATAGGTCACTACTGTTGGGTCAGAGCCTGTGAAGTTGCCTATGAGACATGATGACACTGTCCTTTAAGTGAAGCATAGTAGAAGCTGCAACACTGAGATGATCCTGGTGGAGGACGTTGCTGCTCACAGGACACCAGGAAAGGGGAGGCCTTCGCAGTGGGTTCCCAGCAGCTCCCTGGCAGGCCTTGTTAGGGTCCTAGGTCCCAGCTTGCTCTCCAGTGTAGCTGCAGCCCAGGGCTGCCAGCGTCCTGGTCACAGGATGGCAAGACACACTTTTCTTAGGTTAAGAAGGAAATACTGGTCCCTTTAATAATCAAACATCTTGAATTTTGAGCTGATCAGGCCACCTCTGAGCCAATCCCAGTGGCAGGAGGATAGCTGTATGATGACTAGCTCAGGGCAAAGACATTTTCATCCAATCACATGGAAAATAAAGTAGGATTAGGTTGGCATTCCGGGACCTTCTTGAAGCTATGCAGGGAAAATGCCACCCACAGCAGAGGGCAGAGACAGCTCGAGAAAGGAGGATAGGAGTTAATGGACAGTGCTCTGGCTTACTAGTGAGATGCAGCATCTTGGGACTAAAGAGAACCAGGGTGCAGGTTTTCTTGGCTTCACTGTTTGCTCAGGTCTGGAAGCAGTGGGTCAGTTACTGACCTGACCTCCATACTCTTGGGGTGGGGGAGCGAGTGCTAAAGTGGGGTTGCATGGACAGCAGGGCAAGCTCTTCTGTGCACAACTGCTCCTCGTGCTCCTTGTCTGTGTTGCCATCAGCAGAGGACTAGGGTGAGCTGAGATACTCCAGAGCTTAGGAACTCTGGTCTCGAGGTGGGGTGTCCAGGACAAGGTCAGCCAGTGAGAGATTCGGTGCTGCCCTACTACTGCCCTGCTCTTTCCCAGCCTCAGAACCCATGCCATCACAACAGCCAAAAGACACCAGGTCCTGAGCAGTGAGAGAGTGCATCTCATGTGCATCTCAGCAGACTGCAGAGGGCACAGCAGCACAGGTGAAAGTCGGCATCTTTAAACCTTTGTTCTGAATAGCCAACGCACTAAGGATGTGCATTGAACACAGGCTTGGAATAGTTTCACCTTTTGAACTTGAAAAACTGATGTAAGGAGGCCCATAAAAAGGCTTTCGATAGAAAGTCCTGAGATCAAGTTCTGATGGCCAGAGAACGCTTGTGCATTTTTCAGCTTTTGCATCATTGGGAAAAATGCTGGACACTTCTAGCACAAAGGCAGAGGAGGTCAGTGGCTTGTGGTTTCAGAGCATTTGGTCCACGGGTGGCCACTGCAAGGCAGACCAGCCTTGTGGAGGGGGGAAGTGAAGGAGAGCCACTGGCCACAGCACTCAGGATGCAGAGTGGAAGGAGGGGAGGCTGGGGGCAAGAACGCAGCCAGCTAGGCTGGGCCTCGGGCGCTGCCTCATCCGTGCAGGATTCACCTGCTGATGGTGCCCACAGCTTGAAACTCATCAAGGGGCAGATCCGGAGAGGAACACAGTGCTCCTGGGCACAATCCCCCACCAAAAGTACACACAGAGGCTTGGGCAACATCTTAGGTCCAAACCACAACGTACTTATTCCAAATTCCTCTCAACTAACATTCTTCTATTCAGAAGAAGACCTTTGATTCCACACCATCCTCCAGCTACCCAATGAGTCTTTTGCAGGATCCCCCCAAGAGATCCCTCTGCTTCCCAGTTCCCACATCCATATCAATTCTTTTCAAAAGAGCTTTATGGAGGTTTATGTGTCATACACACCAGTCTAAAATCTGTGACTGAGGGAGTTTTAGTTCATGAAGGGCTTGCACAAACGTAGCTGCAGGTCTTAGGAGCCTTCCTCTCCCCAGAAAGAACACCACACACACCCGCTTTCACTGACAATCTCCTTGCTAACTGTCCACAGAACTTGTAAAGGAAAAATGCACCATACATAGAAAGGAATGATTTAAAGCACACGTATGTTTTAAAGAATGAAAAAATCACTTATTAAATAAGGAACTGATGTGAAAAAGTTAATTTTTAAAAATATTAAAACAAAACAACCCTGAAGTCCTTGCCAGGCTGACACGTGGAATTGTGCTACGAATACCAGTGTGTCCTAGGCTCCTTCTGTTTGTGTCCTGTGCTTCCTTCTAGAACAACCCAACATCCTACATGTTTAAAGGCCAATGTGATTGCTTGTCTGGATAATTTGGAAGAAATGCGTGTTTAAAAGTTAAATAAACGCCCTCACCCTATGCCTACTCCTCAGGGTCTCCCCCCACTGTGTGGCTCATGCATGTGGCTCATGGCTGTGGCTGTTGTGTCTCCTAGCTTCTTCATACATTTGGTGCCTGACAGGTGCCATCTATCAACTGTCTCGGCTTATACCCGCTCGGGCCGCCGTGTCTGCATTCTGGGCACCCTGATGAAATGGACCTTCTAGTCACGCTGCTCCACACTCCCGAATGTGCGCTCACACTCTTGTGACACACGTGATGGGTAACATGGCACCAGGTGGCACATCAGGGCATTGCTCCAGGGTTTGCTTTCATAAATTTAGGGACAACCCCATTGCTTCTTATTGTCAGCATTGATATTGCTTTCCACTGAAGCTACTCCTTCGCCCTTTCCGGATTACTAACAAAGTTAGGAATGCATGTCTTTGGCCACCGGCTGATCCCACCTTGCCAGGTGCATGGTTTTGGTTTTGGCTCCTCTTCCTTTCCGTAGCTTGCCTTTTGGGGTTATTTCACAGGCATTTGTCATAGATTCTGGATGCTAAGTCTTCCTTAATCACATATATTACAAACATGTAGTTCAATTTTGTGGCATCTTTTGATGAGCAGAAATTTTTAAACACCACCATCAAAATTATAAAATATTTTCTTTTATATGTTGTACATCTTTTATGTTGTTAAAAATATCCATTCTGCCCTGAGACTAGAAAGACATTCTGCTGTCTTCTAATACTTTTGTAAGTTTTCTTCCCTACTTGAATTTTAGATTCATGAGAAGAGGTTTCATTGTGGTATGCAGCGAGGAGGTGTAACGGTTGATAAACTGCGCCCACCTGCAAAGTTTGGAAGTTTTGTGAAGTGACTCAGCAGAGGCTAGCGCCCTCCCACGGTGAGCATCGAGCTGTGCAGCAGGAGGATGCAGAGCGGTGCGAGCGCCACCCCGGGGAGGGGCTTGCTCTCAATATGCGGAAGGATAAGAGCTGACTCCCTGCCTTTGCTCTCACATTTCTGCTGATTTCTGCCCTGCGCCACATGCCCTGCGCAGTCATGGACTGCGCCCCCGGGCCTGAGCCCAATGAATCTTCCCTCCCTTGATTTGGGTGCTGGGTACTTTGTCTCAGCAATGAGAAAAGAGTAGCTGAGAGAGGATGTAGTAGCATTTTTCTTATGGATTATCAGTTCATTCTTTTGCTATATTTTAGGGAAGGGTCTACAGGTTGTTCAGGATCTTACTACTAGACAGGACTTATAGTGATTCACATGTTTACAACTTCCCAAGTGCTGGGATTACAGGTGCATGCCACTGCACCCAATCTCAATCTCTGCCTCAGCAGGCCCCAGGGGCTGGGCCAGCATGGCAGGCCTGGGAATTGAACCCCCAGCCCCTGCACTTGCTTGCAGATCCTTTAATCTGCTGAGCTATTTGACTGGCCCTGGATTATCAGTTCTTAAGATTCATTTTACACAATGTCA
>PVKA01000740.1:21124-84579 GCA_004027165.1 Ctenomys sociabilis
TGCCCTCCTCCCCTCCCCCTTCCCTACTCCCTTCCCTGGAGAGCATCTTCACTCCTAGTTTTCCCTTCTAGTTATCACAGCCAGTCTATTGAGCTCTGAAAACTCTCCCTGGCCTGGCTTATCGGCCGGAACTTCCGTGCCGGAACTGAGGGAGACCTGTGGAAGACTTGGAGTGTTCCTGACTTTGCTCCCAGATGTCCCTTCCAGGGCTTGGTCTTCTTGAGTGGCTTTCATGTGCTATTTTTAGCTTTCAAGTCTCAATCGATGTAACTCGGGTACATTTTGATGATTTAAAATTTTTATAAATATTATCATCACACTTTTCACTTGACACTTGCTAAGAGTGGAGATGCAGGTGATGTTAGTGCAGTGATTGCTCATTTAAAGAATTCACTACACTCCGCATTGTAATCACTTTCTGTGGATCCTTTGAAATTTTTGACGTAGACCTCACCTTTAAACAATGAAGCCAAACTTGGGTTCTTGATTTTTTTATATTTACTTGTTTCGTTTCTTTTATTTAGCTAACTATAAATTTCTAATGAAACACTGAAAATTGCTGATGATGGCTATTTTGATTATAAAGGGAATGAATTAAATATTTTAGCACTGAGTATGATTTTGCTGCAAGGCTTTTGTGTATATATATATATATAGGAATAAATTTTCAATTCCAAGCCTGATAAGAGTTTTACTATTAACATACATGAGCACGCAAATCTGATAAAAAAATTTCAAAAGATGCGACCGCCCACTTCAGCATCTACGCACGTGGTGTCTGTCCTCTCTCATCAGTCATTTATTTCCCTTTAACTGGGGATGCAGTGATTATATTAACAAATGCTTCTGATTCCACATACACCTTGCGCCGCTGGAGGAGCTCTGCACAAGTGGGTCACGGCGTTTCTCTGTGCTAGATTTGGAGAGTGTGCATGCTCAGAAGGGAGGCTGGCCTTGAATCTCCTTGGTTAGAGTAGTGAGGCCTCCAGAAGGGCCTACAATTGGGTTGGAAAAATATTTATGATTTCATTCCGCTATCTCTCGATCTTGC
Organism: Ctenomys sociabilis; assembly: GCA_004027165.1. Classification (NCBI taxonomy): domain Eukaryota; kingdom Metazoa; phylum Chordata; class Mammalia; order Rodentia; family Ctenomyidae; genus Ctenomys; species Ctenomys sociabilis. The sequence continues at coordinate 22,176 of PVKA01000740.1, forward strand.
AGTCCTGAGGGTCCAGCTCGGAGGCCTCCTGTCTTAGCCACATGAGCGGGTGCCGGCGGACACCTCGGCTGGCTGTCACCAGCGTGCAGGTCTGCCCACTGCTGTCTTCTCCCATGTTGTTCAGGTCTTTTGCTTATTTTTAAAAACTGGGCTGGTTGTACAAATATTTTTACATAAGTGCAGCTGTATTTAAGATTCCCACATGCCTCTCCCCAGACGTCACGCCCCGCCCGGCTCCGTGGCTGGGCACTGATGCCCTTGCAGTCTGGCAGCCCACTGATGATGTTTTGGTGTCCAGCACTTATAATAATTACTGAGAAATGCAGGTTTGTGGTAGAAAACTAATTCCATCTCAGCCTAGCCCAAAGGTCAGCCCTTTTTCATTCTCTAAGAGCTTTTTGGAAAAATTGGAATGATAGGTCAGACGTGAGGACCGCATGTACTCTGGCGGGAACATGCGATGCACTTTTATTTTGTTGAGTGATCACGTGGCTGTCCCTGTTTTCTATTTCTCCTTCAGGTGTTTTGGTAGCAGACAGCTCCGGAAAGTTGTTATCTCACTGAAGTTTTCAAAATCTTCAGTGCCAGCCTATTCAAATAGTCTCCTTTCAGGCACTGTCTTCAGGGTGGGCTTGTTCATAGTGCTCTGTTTAAAATCCTTCATCCCCTTTCAGGGGTTGTTCTCTGCTCACACTGCTTCTCTTGCTTCCTTTCTGTGGGGGGCACAGGTCACCCTGCCGCCCTCTGTGGCTGCATCTTCTCACTAGGTCTCCCCTTTCTCTTCCATCTCCTTCTACACTATCCCTTATTTTCAATCTTCTCCTTTCTTTGGTCTTTGAAACTATTCTAGTTTAAACCTCTTGGGTTGGATGTTGATTTCACTTACCTCCCTCTCTTCTGACGTAGTCTTTGAGCAAACCCCCTCCTCTAGGGTAGAACTCTAGCTCTGCTCTGGAGTTTGGGCTCAGAAGCTCCCGAGTGGACCTGTGTTGGAGTTTTGCATCTCTAACAACTCATGGGTAAAGTCAGGCTCCTCTGAGGCCTCGTTAGATTCCCCACTATTGAGCCAGCCAGGAGAGGCCTGCGTGTGCCTGGTCCACAGTGGCATGTCCCCTGGTAGAAGTCTGGCAGGCAACCGTCAGCTGGCTGAGCAAAGGTCTCCCTGGAGTTTGTATTCATGTACTGCTTTCATGGGTCTCCTAGGTCTTTTAAAAATGTGCAGTTTCCAATGAACTGATATTTTTGTAGTGGCTGCAACAAGAATGTTTTTGCTACTGCACATGACTTAGAAGTAAAAGAACTATGTGGACAATGTAAAGCTATTTTTATCTCCATATGACTTGTAATTTATTTTTTACCTCTATCCCAGAAAGCTCCCTTGAGATTCTAATTCATGCATTCAAGCACCCAAGACACAGCCTGAGTGTTCCGGAGCGACTCATGGCACCCAGACCCGACGTCCCTTGCCTTCAGTCCTCCTGCCTGGCCTGCCTCAGGGAGCAGGACCACCTCCGCTGCAGTCCCGCACTGTCTCCCTGAACCCTTCCATGTCTGGTGCTTTACATAAGCAGTGCTCTGCTACTCCTTGTCAGTAACCCCAGGACTGGTTCATGGCTTAAAACCCTGACTCGGCTGGCTGACCAGCACCCTCCCTGCCCTAAAGAACAGCGTCTTCATTCCTGCCTTTGTGGGTTAGAGAGTGTGGCTCCAACCACAAGGAAAAGCAGCAAATTCACTATGGGTGGGGGTGGGTTGACACAGACATAGTGAAGGAGGTGGAGGGGGAAAGGGACCTTCGGAGCTGAGTTCTGTTGTGTGCCCGTCGCTGTGGGCGCCCAGCTCCTCCCTGACTGGGTGGTTTGAAGGCCCTCTGTGAATGCAGGCTGTGTTTCTAACCTATAGACGTAGAACCTGGGCCTCAGAAGAAAAGCCATACTCTGTATTAAGTCTGGAGCAGGGCACAGACCACTGGAAGAGCGCCCTGGCAGCGCAGGTGGTGGGGACAGATCTGCGAGGGCCCTCTTGTGTGTCAAGGAGTGCACTCCTGGGTAGGCTCATCTCTGCAGGCCTCCTGGCACACAGGTCTTGGAAGCCTTGATGGACCGCTGCCCCTCACCTGGCCTGACACACACCTAGACCCTCCCGTCTTCTCCATGTACCTCCCTACAAAACCCCTGTGAGATAGGTGCAATCACATTCCTCGCTGTACTGATAAGAAACTTAGGCAGCAAATACCATTGGCCCGGATAGGCACCTGTCTAGGTGGAGGGACCTGGGAATTTCAGCCTTTGCTCTATCCTGCCCCCTGCCAGTCACCCAGGTATTGCAGCTAAGGAGTACTGCAGCAGAGACGTCAAGGTGACAAAGGTGTGTGAATGTTGTTGCAGAGAAGGCCCTAGAGGTGCAGCTGAAAGCCAGCCAACATTAAGGCTTGTGAGTTGGGCTTGATCCTGCTTCCCTGCGGTCAGCTTCCCTAAGGTGGGAGCAAGCTGCAAGGCAGATGGGAGTCTGTAGACTCCTGCAAGTGCCTGTTGGAGTTGGGCCCTGCAGCGGGCAGCTGACCATAGGAGCAGTGTGGCCGCAGGTTGCCTGTGGGTCTCCCCATGTGAGAGCTTGCACAGGTGTGTGGCCAGACTCTGTAGCCCTTGTGTGTGGCACAAAGTGCCACCTGGATTGGCAGTGCCCAGCTGGTCTCTCTGAGGGGTCTTGCTGCTAGAAGCTGGTGTCCCTCCTTTGCAGGGGCACTTTGCATGCTCAGGTAGGACATCCCTGGATGGCCAGATGCATGGTGAACCTCAGCTCACACTGGCTGCATGGCAGCTCTAGAGCCTGTCACGGGGACAAGGGACCTAGGCAAGTAACCCCGAGCCACCGCCCAAGGCCACAGGATGGCAGCTGAGGACTGGGCTCACTCAGAACAGCAGCTGGGCCCAGTCCTGCCCCCAACCTCTCCAACATCCATGTGACATGGATGTCCACCTCTTTTCACCACAGCTGCACCAGAGGGAACAAGGGAGTCACTCGGTCACTTGAGCTTTCAGCTATGTATTTGTGGGGACCACTGCTGAAGACAGGTGAGCAGAGCTCCTGGCAGCAGAAGTAGGAGTAGAATCTATTCCAGGCATCCAGCTCACACCTCCCCTGGATAACAGCTGCGGACCTGCCTGATGGCTCAGAACCTTTCTGCCTCACCAGGCTCCATTGGTCAGAAGGAGCAACAACAGGGGAGAGAGAGAGGAAGGAGAGAGACAGAGACAAAGAGAACAGGCAGGCAGGTAAAAAAGAAAGGAAGGAAGGAAGGAAGGAAGGAAGGAAGGAAGGAAGGAAGGAAGGAAGGAAGGAAGGAAAGGGAAGGGAAGGGAGTGGAGGGGAGAGAGAAGCAGAGAAAGAGGGGAAGGAAGGGAGGGGAGTGAAAGAGAGAAGGGGGCAGAGGGAAGGAGAGAGGAGAAGGGAAGGGAGGGAAGGGGAAGGAGAAAGGCCAGGAGCAGCATCTTGGCCCTGCTCTCCCGAGCGAGTCTGCAGCTTCTCCAGTCAAGGCTGCCCTTGATCGGGGCTCCCAGCGGCTCCCCCAGGTCAGCCGGGTGGCACCTGCCTCATTGTGACCCGTCTTTAACTGGTAACTTTTTCAAACAGATTTTTCCCTAGAATGTTTAAAACCTCAGACATCAAACAAGGCCTCTGGGGAACCTGGTTGAGGGAACTAGATACTTGCTGAGTGAAAGGGAGAAAAGTGAAGAAAGGTCTGAGAATGCAGAGGCTGGCTCACTGGAGGGATGCTGGGTGGGACTCGGCGCTGTGAGGTGCAAGGGCTGTGCCTGGCCGCACCGAGTCGGAGTCGCCCCAGATGTGCATGCAGTAACCCTTCTGACCCTGGAGATTAGGAGTGGCCCAAGAGGGCAGACAAGGCCAGGATGCAGCTGCCCTTCTGGGCCACTCTTGGTCTTGCTCCTGCCTGGGCTCAAGGTGGGGTGGTGGTGGTCCTCCCCCACAGAAGTGCCCTGAGCTGACCTGCCTCACCAAACCAGCGATGAGAAGGAGAAGTCATGGGACAGAGGCAGAAGCAGAAGGACAGCGAGGGCACTGGGAAGCCAAGAGCCAGGAGAGCAGCCCTTCAGGTACAGCACATGCACCTTCTTCCCTCCTAGGTCGCCCCCAGGTCCATCCTTCACGGCAAGGCTTTTGAAAGATGGAGATCTCTCTGCTGGAGAAAGGCTGGGCAGAGCCCACCTACCTTCCCCGCCATGCTTTCCACTTGAGCACCGTGGGGCAGGAACCTCCCTCCTCCAAGCCAGGACTCCCCAGCTTCCCAGTCCAGACCACGGCGGGGCAACGAGCAGGGTGATGGCTTCCTCCACAACCTTCACAAGGACACCCACTCCAATTCCTGACCTCTCAGTGGATGTCGCTCGGAGGACATTGGTGGGACACAGAAGACAGCCCTAGAAACAGCTCTGAAGTCCCCTTTGTCTTCATGCCACAGGGGAAGAGAAGCAGGTTCTCCTTCACATCAGCCACAGGCACTGAGGAGTGCAAGTGCCCCTGCTGACCCACTGCACAGGTCGGCCTTATCTGTGCCTGCAAGGTGAATGGAAAAAGCCCCTCGGGCCCCCCAAGTATCAGACAGCAAGAAATGCTGATACTGGGCACTGTGGTCTCAACAGTTTAACTAGGTTGTTTTTTCCTTGTGCTCTTTGTCACATTTGTTGTAATCACAGTGACCAAGACCCAGGGTGAGGGGGCAGGTCTCGTGTGAACACATAGGTCAGGGTGGCCTCCATCTGAGTGGGCCCTCTGGCCACCTTCATCCTAGTGGGTGGTGCGGGAGCCTCAGAGGAGGTCATTCTTGTGACAATCAGGGTACTGAGTGTTTTCTCAGTGACCACCTTTAGTCATGAGCACAGGGTTCCATGTGCCCAGAGTTCTCTGTCACCAAGGGTTGCAAAAGCACCACCCTGTCACTAATTATGCAGTTCTTGGAGGTCAGATTTGGCCACCATGCCCATCATTCAGGGGTCTACAGTGAGTGAGGAAGGAATGAAGCCCAGGCCCAATGTGCCCCCAGGCAGATTCTAGAAGCAGGTGGGCACGCTATGGGCAAGCACTCAGGCAGGCAAGAAGCAGATGACTCCAAAGGACAACAGCCAGAGGGCACCTGGACCTGGTGGGAACTGTACTGATGCTCTCCCGAAGCCACAGCTCCAGCCACTGAACTGTGGGACAAACCCAACAGCAGCAGGAACACCCTCCTTAAGTGCTTGCTCTAGGGGCTCTGAATGCCCAGTTTCACTTGACCTTTGTACCAACCATGAAAGACAGAGGGGATAGCTCAGTGGTAGAGCACTAGACTGCATAGCCATGAGAGACCCATGCCCTGCCAGAGGACAGGCCACCAAATACATCTGCCCAAAGTGCAAACCCAGGGTCAGTCCTTGCAAACTGGTTGTTACTACTGTGTCTCTGAGACCTAAGGCTTCTGGGCTGGAAAAAGAGGGTCTGCCTCCTCCCATCGGCTCAGGTCCTCCTATAGCCAAGAGCTGCAGAGCTGTGAGGCAGGCCACCTCTGTGCACTCCTGATGCGGTCAGGGTCCGTAGGTCCCACACAGTCAGGAGACTCTTGCCATTCCATCTGCCTTCAAGGCACTAGTTCTTCAGGAAGCAGCGTGTGTACCTAAAACAGACAAAGTTACAAGGCCTGCCCGGGATCTTCCCCACCACTGGAGCAGCACCTTCTTTTTAGGGAGCTTCTCAGGCAGCTTCAACTCCAGAGTTTTAGCAGAGCCACTCTGTCCCCACGAGCCCTGTCTCCTCAGTGACATGGAGGTCAAGCCAAGCCATCATGGTTCCTTTCCCTCTGACAAGTAGGTAAGGTCTGTGAAGCGGAAAGAGGTCTGTCCTTTCACTGCCCTGCACCCTGAGCAGCGCCCTCCCTCATCTGCCCCAGAGGAGACCCCAATCAGCTAACATAAACCTGAATCATCAGAATTGTAAGAGGTTGGGCACTGTGGCACATGCCTGTAATCCCAGGACTTGGGAGGCTGAGGCCGGAGGACTATGAGTTTAGCCCCACACTGGGCTGCTCAGTGAGTTGAAGGTCAGCCTGGGATAGTGAGACGTTCTCTCTGAAAACAAAGAAGCAAAAATGAACAAGGATATTCCCAAAATAAAGAAATAATAAGAGCATGCATTGAAAAATATTGAAGAAGAGCAAAGAAACACCCTCGACTAGGCCAGTTAGTGAGACTGAAGTATTTAAGGAGAAAACATGTGCTCGTGGAGGGGAGCAGAGGCCAAGCCAGGCGGGGAGCAGCTCTGCTGGGCAGAAACCCCTTCCCCCACTGTCTGTCTGGCCACCTGGGTGCCATGGGTGCCACTGGCAAATGCCGGGCAAGTGCCAAAGCTTCTGCTTTTACTAAAACCAAGGAACAATTATAATGTCTGGTTTTCCAGGATCTTTATGAGCTGTGAATGAATTAACACATGTGATGTGTACCTGGAGTAATAGCTGGCACCCAGGAGGTAATAGGTAGGTGTTTCCCATTGTTATTTATACCAGGCTTTTAACTCTCACACCAGATGCTGTTGGACAATGACAGAATACTTTTAAGGGTGTGAAAACATACACATGATGGAAATTTGCATGATGAAAGTTTTGAATTTATATTTTAAATCCCTCTAAACTATAATTTAAAATTAATATAAAATATATTCTTGGGTGTTAAGGGCTTTGCAGAGTTTACCGTTAAAGACTCTTCACAGCAATACTCATGGAAGAAAAACATGTGCAGGAGGAACCGGGAGAACGAAAAGGTCAAGAAACTCAGCGAGAGGCTGCATGGGTGCACGGGCTCTCTGTGGACACCCACGCTCACTCCACAACAGCAGGTGCGCACTCCTGGCAGCAGGGGGCGCTGCTCCAGAGGGCTCCACAATGTGGCTGAATGCGGGACTGTGGTGCAGGGCTGTGGGACACGGGTGGCCCTGTGGGTCCTGAGTGGGAGCGTGGAGCAGCAGCAAGCTCTCGGGACTGCAGTTGCAGGAAGAATGGACACATCGTGGGGTTCCCCTCTGGGAATCTTTCCATCCTGAAGGTTCTGGAAAGACGCCCCACTGTTATGGGGGGGGGGGGGAAGGGAGAGTCATCTGGAATGTCCTCTGTGTCATAGAGGCTGCAGAGGACAAGCCCTGGCCAGCGCCCTGTCAAGGGTCCCAGGGGAGCTACAGCTTGTTCAACTCTGAGCACCCGTCTCAAAGGCAGGAAGGAGAGCCCTGAGAGAAGAGACAATAGTGCAGGTCCTGGGCCTGGACACAGTCCACAAGAGCCTATATGCCACCCTCCCTCCTTCTCCACAGTCCCAGGAAGGACAGTAACTCCCAGTGGGAGGGTTCTTTTTTTTTTTTTTTGAGACAGGGTCACTAAGTTGTCAGGGCTGGGCTTGAACTTGCGGTCCCCCTGCCTCAGCTTCCCAGAGTGCTACCAACTTGGGATTACAGGCATGCATCACCACTCTTGGGTAAGAAACTACTCTTAAAAGGCTAACTTTATTTCAATCTTAAGATTGAAATAAACCTTCGCATGTACTCTGTAGGAAAGAGCTAAGGCAGCTCTGTCCTCTGTGTCTTCCTCCAACACGCATAACCCAGTCTAATCATGAGACAAATGCCAAACAGATGTCATTTGTGGAACATAATTGAAATCCCTAACCAGCTCTCTTCAAAGATCACAAAAGTAAGGAAAGCACAGATAGGGGGCTTGTGATGTGGGGTGACACATGTGTGATGTGGGTGACACAAGGGAGAAGTCGTGGCTCCCACCCTGCCAGCATCTGGACACTGAGTTTGTGTTCTCCAAACCAATTAATAAATTCCAGGTAAGTGGGGGTTATGAGTAGAAAGAGTTCATTTAGAGAAAGATAGCTTCTGTCAAAGGAGTCCCCAAAAGTGGGTTGCCTACTACCCCACTCCTCAAGAGACAATGCCATGAAGTATCATGGATTCAAGGTAGGACAAAACTAGTCAGTTACAGACTGTATCACCTGCTTAGGCTGCGCGCAGCAGCCAGGGTTCTATCCCTGCTATGCTGTGCTGGCCCTGCCCATGGGGCATGCTGAGGTAGCAATTGAGACTGGGTATGGTGGTGCCCACCTGTAATCCCAGTACTTGGGAGAAAACAGGAGAATGACTAGGAGTCCAATCTATGTAGTGAGACCCTGTAGACCCTGTGCTACAAACAGGAAAATAAAAAGCTATAGTCAACTATTGAAATTGTAAGTGTAGTAGCTTAGGAAATATTTACCCAGTGGGAAATCACATGGTGGGTGTAAGGTGGGACAAAACTATGGTGAACCAACATGATTACAGCAAATAGAGTTGCTTGAATAATGTCAATTAAATTGGCATGAAATGGGGAAATCAAGTAGCAGGCACATATGGGAGGAGCAAGGACTTTCCTGGAAGGGGTAGGTGAAGGAGGTTTTGGTCCCCACCCTAGGTGATTGATATCTATGCTCTTCATCTCTACAGCAACTATATGGGATACTTCCTCTCTTTTTTAAGCCTGGCCTTCAGTGAATGAGCCTCTGGCCATAACTATCTTCTGCGCTGGGGCCATCCCTGTCTGACCACCTATAATATTTGGAAGAAGGGATATAGTATCCATCTAGCCACTTCAAGCTAAGAAGGGCTGATGTAAGGGAGGCCACAATGAGGGTCCTTCTCCACAGAGCTAATCTGATGGACAGAAGTCACATTGCAGTTTAACAATTATGAGCTCTCTTTACAAGACTGAGTTAGTAGATACTGGTAACAGGAGTCTAGAATGTTTGTTGTTGGTTGTACAATCACTGGGAGTGTGGTAGCCTCTAGATAAGAGTGAACAAAATTTTCGAGACACTGGAGCACATATAACTGATGCATGAATATTAGAATGGAAAGTCAGATCAGGGAAAGAACCCCACCTAGAAGCTGTTCTTAAAGGACTGGACAACACCTGTAGCCTGCTAGCTCTTAGACCCCTCCATGGTCAGGCCTCTCCAGCTTTAGCTATAAGAAGATGGAGAGTTTAGTGGTTTTGAAGGATATTTTTGGCTACATAATTATTTTATTTTATAAATTCTGCAGTAGTTTTTTCTTCATGACCCACAACAGTGATCAGGTACTGGTATAGCTGGAAACTTCCAGAAGGGACCAGAAATGGGAGGCTGATGTTGTATGTAGTTCATCACTGTGGTGGTATTTTCATGCACCTTTTTGGTATACTTTTGTGCTGGATGATTATGACTAAGTTAAAGTAAGATTTGTTTTAATTTAAATTAACCTCTTGCCATCTACCAAGTCAGTTACGTCTACACAGGTGTCACTTTGGAACCATGCATAGAGCCTCTGTCAGTGTCAGCCATCAGAATGGTCATGGCCTTACCTGACCATGTTGCTTTCTGTGATAGCACAAGAGACGTTTCCCTCTTGGTGATCCTCCTCCAGCACACTGTACACTATTGATTCTTGTCCTCTGGGGTCTAGCTGTCTCCCTGCTCTGGAAGTTGGGTGACTTACCAAGGTTGTAGACTCTCATAGAAAGGTTTCCTCATGTTCTGGGTCTTGGTTGAACTTAGCGGGCCACAGTTAAAATACTGGCTGTCCTCTTAGCCCACTTACCTTTTCAGTTCCAGTCTCTAAACTTTAATTGTTGAACACACCGAAGAGAAGATCAATGGCATTAGTATTGTAATGTGGACAGTAAATTCAACTATTATAATTTTTTCTTGATATAAAGCACTTTGAAACTTAAAATATAGTCAGAGAACTGTTCTTTCCTGTCATCCATGGCTGTTTTAGTAGTTGCATCCCTGGGGAATGTCAACAAAAAACAGTTGCATGCTTTACAGAGGAAACTTGAGATCAGGAGCTACACATATTATTTCAGCATGACAATCATTGTGGCATTACTTTTGTAACACTACACATAGTATTTCAGCATGACAATCATTGTGGCATTACTTTTGTAACACATTTAAATGTTCATGTTCCTGTAGAATGGAATGATACACACATATGGCTTTTTAAAACGCTAGTATTTGACTGGTGATATCATGCTGCCTTGACATGTACCTCTTAACACAAGTAATTGGAGTGTAAGAGAAAGACAGATATATGAGGCTAAAAAGGTTCTGACCATAAACTATCTTGCTTTTATAATTTGAAAGACTTACATATCTAGAAGGCATGACTACATTTAGTACAGCATGAAATTAGCAGTAATGAGGATTACAGGGAGCCCCTTTCTCCAGGAATTTAACTTTATACCAAGAGCATCTTTTAGTGAAACCTTATTTTTTCCCATGGAAAACCTCACCTTCTGATAATGGCTGATGTAAACATCACAGTAATACATTTGCTAATGTTTGGTGATTGTGTTGTGCCTCCCCTAAGGCTATGCCAACCATCAGGGTCTTTATTAGTGAACAAAGAGTAGCAGAAAATATTTCCGGGCAGGTGCTCCTTTATTCACCAAGAGGAGCCTTGTTCAGCACTTCTTCTAAGCCTGGGGAAAGGGGAGTCCCTATTTAATCATTTTAATAATTTTTTGATGTCCTATGAGAACCAGACCATAAGAATTAATACTTTGTTTTTGACCAATGAAAGCCTCAAGTTATTTGGTGCAGACAATATGTACTGTATTTGTAAAATAAGTTTTGACATTATTTTGATCAGCTGGCAGCCTGGATGGAGCCATCTCCTTCACACTGATAATATGTTTAAGCTGACTTAAGTTATAGACAAGAGATGTACAGACCCTAAAAGGCAACGAGAAAAAAAAATGTTTAGCTCAAACAAAAAAGCTGTAAGTTGTAACCAGTCACAAACTGAACAGACAGGTGCACTTAAGACAATTGCTATGAGGTGAAACTACACTGAGATGTATCTGGCCAAGTTCAGCTCCTTTACAGTTTTAAAGTTTATAACTATAAATAGATTAGTCCGAACTTTCAGTAGGTCAAATAACAGAAGTCTCTTGCAAGAAGAATCAGGAGGAATAAAAACCTTTTATACCATGAGGGCACAGACAGTGTCTGAGATGGGGCCCTAGGCTGATGGTCCTGCCATCTGCCCTTCTCATTGCTGTTCGATCTCCTGTGCTTACAGTCACAGCTATCAATGAAACTGTTCTCTTGAAGCAACATGTAACTGTTGCTTCTAAAGGGACAGACCGTTAAAAGTAATGTTAACTACTTCCAGGGAAGTGTGAAGGCCAACCTTGGATATAGAAAGGTTGGATATATCCAACCTTGGATATACTGAATAGCACTCTTTGGAGCTAGGTATGAGTTCACAGCAGTGGGGAAAGAAGGCCTGCCACAGCTCCAACCTGTACCGATGCAGATGTCTACTATGACAGTTATCCCCATTTTGCCCATGACCTTTGGGCCATACTTAGCTCTGGGCCTTCCTTTATAGTTAGCATGTCTCTGAGAAGAGCAGCCAGCCTGGCAAGACTTTCTAGAAGTCATGATGACAGAGGCAGTCTGGTGGACACTGGGTATATGTCTATTTTTACTACCTATTTTTATTTAAAGCTCTTATTAAGTTCATAAGTTTCCCTAGGAATACGCTGTCTGTTTTGGTCAGGGTTCTACTAGAGGAACAGATGTAACACAAGATGTATCAGTCACAGAGATGGATGCTGCCAAGAGCATCTGCACACCACTGACTGAAGGATTCAGTCCCAGGGTTTTAAGCTCACTGCGGTGTTCCATCTCTAATGGTCTCTAATGGTCGGCCATTGGGTCTACAACAGAAAACTGAGGAATCTGCAATGGAAAGCTGAAGGATCCAACCTGGAGGTGGAAGAGTCTGCCCTGGAATCCAGGAGGTAAAGTCCAAGTTGACTGTGGAGAAGGCAAGGAAGAGGAATGCTGAATGCTTCCTTCAGTCCTTTATATCCCCTTTCTGTGCTGAGTCACCCTGGGGCAGGGTCTTCACAGCCTAGAGTGTGGAGCCACTGAGAGATTCAGCCAAATTGACACAATGTATTGATTGCCAGGTGATCTGGCTAAGTTGACACACTGTATCAACCAACACAATCCACCCCTTGTCAACTTGGAAACTAGACATATTTCTTTAAACCAGACTCCAGATACAGAGATGTGCATATAATTGCACCTAACATTGTTATAACTTACTATCCTGCATACAGAGAGAAATGCACTAACACCCTTACCCAAATAGAAGGTAAGTTTTCTTTGTTTGATGCTTATGTTAAACATTAACACAGGTTTAATAATCCTTAATGACTGGTAGTCAATCTATCCATATCATATTATAACAGAACCATATGTGGGTTGAAATAGTACAATTACAATCCTCTTTTCTGTAGCTGATCACAGGGTTGTAACTGGTATTTACAACTAACTTTTTCTACTACCCATTTGGTATTCCCTTGGCCCTCAGAAAGTACCTCAGCAGGTCTTTCTTCTTTTCCTGGTGGAGTGAATCATACCTTCATTCCTGAAAATGCTGGACAATTTATCATTGTGCCTTTATTAGGTTGTCATAGCTTCCCATTCTCCTTAATAACAAGGCATGGCAATACAAGGAAGCACCCCACGGGATCTCCTGCACTCCATGTATAGTCTTCCTTTTCTCCATTGTGGAGTAATAATTCAATTTCCCCTTGACAATCTGGGTCAATTTTTAGCTTGTTTCTTCAGAAGCTTTAGGAGACCAAAGTGACCAGGGGGAAATATTAGCTTCCAGTTCAGTGGTATCATTGCTGTGCTTCCTGGTACAAGCCTTTGCCCCTCTGGAACTAGGACTTCTTGTCCAGCAGAACACAAGGTTGTGGAGACAGGAAGCAAAAATTTTGGTAGTGGATCCCTAGGAGTAATGGTGAGTGGTACCATTCTTACTCCCACCCCTCGATTCTTGGACCCATGAATCCCAGCTATAGGAGACACAGAACCATACAGAGGTCACTCATTCAAAGCATATACAACCTGTTGAAGCACCTTATCCCAGCCCTGCAAACTATTGCCACCTATCTGGCACTATAACTGCATCTTCAAAAGACCATTCAACATTTCTATCAATCCAGCTGCTTCTGGATGGTAAGGAATAGGATAAGACAAATTAATTCCATGAGTATGAGCCCACTGCTTCACTTCTTTGGCTGTAAATGTGTGGAATTCCATAGCGATGGATAAGGCATTCTGTAAGTCCATGGATGGTAGTTTTGGCAGAAACATTATGTGCAGCAAAGGCAAATCCATATCTAGAATATGTGTCTATGCCAGTGAGGACAAAATGCAGCCCCTTCCATGATGGAAATGGTCCAATATAATCAGTTTGCCACCAGGTCACAGGCTGATCACCTGGGGAGTGGTCCCATATCAGGGACTTGGTGTTGGCCTCTGTAGCTGGCATAGGGCATTCAGCAGGGGCTGTAGCCAGACCAGCCTTGATGAGTGGGAGTCCATGTTGCTGAGCCCATGCATAGCCTCCACCCCTGCTACCATGGCCTCTCTGCTCATGGGCCCACTGGGCAATAACAGGGATGGCTGAGGAAGGAGGTTGGCCATTATCCACAGAATGGGTCATCTTATCCACTTGATTATTGAAGTCCTCTTCTGATGATGTCACCTTTTTGTGAGCGTTCAAGGTGAAACAAATATGTTTATATCCTTTGCCCATATGGAGAGGTGTATCCACATACCTCTTCTCCAGATATCCTTGTCACCAATTTTCCAATCATGCTCCTTCCTGATCATCCTTCTAGATCATTGACTATGGCCCATGAGTCAGCATATAGTTACGCATCTGGCCATTTCTTTCTCCAGATGAAATGTACTGTCAGGTGCACCACCCAAAGTTCTGTCCACTGTGGTGGTTTCCCTTCACTACTGTCCTTTAGTGATATACCAGAAAGGGACTGTAATGTCACAGCTGTCCACTTGTGGGTGGTGCTTGCATAGTATGCAGAGTTATCCATAAACCAAGCCCTAGTCTTCCCTTCCTCTGACAGTTGATTATATGGCACACCTCACAATACCATAGGTACATGCTAGGAAGGCATATACAGCAAATGTAGGAGCCATAGTATCTGGGCAATCTCCTCATGTGATTTACTTGTATGCTCTGGACCTTCCCTAGCTCTATCATGAATGTATCATTTCCATTTAACAATGGACTATTGCTGAGCATGTCCAACCTTATGACTTGATGGATGAGATCCATTCTGCTCAATGATGGACCAGGCCATGATAGGCTGCTCAGGTCTCATGGCTACCTGGTATCCCATAGTAAAGCATTCAGCTTCCATTAATGCTTAGTAGAAGGCCAAGAGCTACTTCTCAAAAGGAGAATAGTTCTCTACAGATGATGGCAGAGCCTTGCTCCAAACTCCTAAAGACTCCATTGCAATCCACCTATGGGGCCCGCCAGAGACTCAAAACAGTATCCCTATCTACCACTGACACTTCAAGTACCATCGGATCTGCTGGATCATATGGTCCCAGGGGCAGAGCAGCCTGAATAGCATCCTGGACCTGTTGCAGGGCTACTTCCTGTTCTGGACCCCACTCAAAATTAGCAACTTCCCAAGTCACTTGGTAAATGGGTTGGAGTAAGACACCTAAGTGAGTTGTATGATGTCTCCAAAATCCAAATAAGCCCACAAGTTGCTGTGCCTCCTTTTTGGTCATAGGCAGAAGCACATGCAACAACTTATCTTACCATAGAAGGAATATCTCTACATGTTCCACACCAGTGGACTCCTAGAAACTTTACTGAGGTAGAAAGACCTTGATTTTTGAGGGATTTATTTCCCATCCTCTGGCTCTCAAATGCTGCACTAAAAATCCAAAGTGGTTGCTACCTCCTGCTTGCTAGGTTCAATCAGCATAGCATCATCTATATAATGGACCAGTCTCTTAAGGAAGAGAAAAGTGATCAAGGTCCCTATGAACTAAGTTGTGACACAGGGCCGGAGAGTTAATATACCCTTGTGGTAAGACAGGGAAGGTATATTTCTAGCCTTTCCAGCTGAAAGCAAAGTGTTTCTGATAGTCCATATATATAGGTATGGAGAAGAAGGCATTTGCCAAATCAACAGCTGCATACCAACTACCAGGAGATGTGTTAATCTGCTCAAGCAAGGAAACCACATCTGGTACCACAGCTGCAATTGGAGTCATCACATGGTTCAGTTTAGGGTAATCTACTGTCATTCTCCAAGATCCATCTGTCTTTTGCACAGGGCAAATGGGAGAATTAAATGAAGATGTGGTGGGGACCACCAGTCCTCTCATCCTTCAAGTCCTTGATGGTGGCAAGATCCTTCCGGGAGTGCAGCACTGCTTTTGGTTCACTATTTTACCAGGCAGGAGCAACTCTAATGGCTTCCATTTGGCCTTTCCAACCACAATAGCCCTCACAGGTTCCCTCATAGGGAACCAATGTGAGGATTCTGCCAAGTACTAAGTATATATATATATATATATATATATATATATATATATATATATATCCCAATTATACATTCCAGAACAGGGGATATAACTACAGGATGGAGTTGAGAGCCTACTGGATCCACTGTGAGTTAGCCCTTTGCTAAAACCCATTGATCCCCTGCCCTCCATGGGACCCTACTCTTACTGGAGGGCCGCTATGGTGTTTTGGTTGCCCTGGAATCAGTGTCAGTTCAGAACCAGTGTCCAGTAGTCCCCAAAATATCTGATCGTTCCCTTCCCCAGTGTACAGTCACTGGAGCAAAAGGCCTTAGGTCCCTCTGGGGAAGAATGGAAGGAAGACTGACTGTATAAATTTCGGGGACATCAGGATTCTTCCCCAAGGAGACCTGGCCTCCCCATCATTTAAGGGGTTCTGGGTCTGTAAACTGGCTCAAATCTGGGAACTGGTTGAGCAGCCAGGAATGCCTATCACCATGATTTGAAGTATGTCTCTGTTCTTTGGCCCATAAATTCTTTTGTTTATATAAATCTAGCAAAAATTTTGTAGGCTTCCCATGTATTTCACTTTTTGGAACACCATGGATAATCAGTCAATGCCATAGGTTTATGCACGTCAGAGTATTCTGATCATTGTTCTGCTTCTGCTGTTTATGACAATTAAGTGCTGCCACTTGACTTCTGCCATTCTGAGATCCAACCAGTCTCGTGGTCCTTAAATTTCCTATTTGAGTAACTGTGGTCCCTACTGTAAGGTCTGGCATACAGAGAAGAGCAACGATGGGGCTCTTCAGGGATGCTGGTACTCTTTTCACAAATCTGTTTCTCAAGATTCACAGTGGATCCAGTAGGCCCTTTAGTGAAGGGTATGTTTTCAGGATCTTCCAAAAGTGGGGGATTAGGTCTAACAGGACAGATTCACTCCAGCATTCCCATTTCCCTAAGCCTCTGAATCCCTTCATCAGTAGTAAAACATGGAATATTGGGCATCTCTAACTCATTTACTGTGGGCCATCTTTTGAGCCACGCTTCTGCCAACCAGCCAAATAGACTATTACACTTTTGTTTACTCCACAAGCCACAACACCAAATTCAGAATCCCTACTTAAAGGGCCCATATCAACAAACTCATCCTGATCCAGGTGGTTTTTTTCCCACCATTATCCCACACCCCTAAAATCCATTCTCATGCCTGATCATTAGGCTCTGCTTATAAGAGTTAGAAAAGTCAAGAAGGGCTTTGGGAGAATAATGGATCTCCTCACGGATCACATTGTGTACGTCAACCTCAGGTGACTTCTGTGATTGCAGCCTGGTTATGGGCCTAGAGGCAAAAACGGGTCGTGAGGGTGGGTCCTGAGGAGTCCCTCCAGTATTCTGTTTGTTCCATGCAGGATTGGTTTCCCCAGACATATTGGGAGACACTAGCATGGCAGAGAGTGAAGGCAGTGATTCCTGTGCTACAATGGGTAAGGAAATCTCTTCCTCAGGAAAATAATCTCATCAGCATCTAAAACCTCAACATCCTCAGCCTCTTCAGGATCCTCCCACACCCCTCCATTCCAATTCATGGGATCCCATTTTCCAATCAGCGCCCTCTCCTTTGCTTCAGATACCCTTCAATCTGAGCATTTAATTTATGTTGCAGTTCAACCAATCGAATTATGAGGGACTGCATTTGGGTCTCTGCAATCTTAGCCTTGAGGCTTTAAAAGGAAGGGGATTCTCTGTCAGGACACACTTAGAAATTTTTAAATTTTTTATCTAAGTCTGGAGGTGGGAAATTGTATCTTCAAGCACCTCATTTTCATTCATAAGTTGGTCTACTGAGGCTTAGACCAACTAACTGGCATCATTATATTCCCTACTCCACCAAAGAGATTCAAAATTTTCCTGCATGGAATCTCTAAATTCCTGACATCTCACAAATGGTGAATTAGGATAATCAAATGGATCTATATGGCATGTTAGTTTAAAAAAAAACTGATGCCAAAGAGTATCAATATGCTCCTTATTACCAGAAGAGATCATGGTATCTTTAGGTCTCATCAAATCTCAAAGGAACTCTGAAGGCCATTAAAAACTGTCATCACTATATTCTGTTGCTCTAATCCCACTCCTGGTACCATATTCTCTTTTAGTCAGGGTTTTACTAGAGGAACAGACATAATACAAGGAGCAGATATAACACAAGATGTACCAGGGCCAGCCAAATAACTCAGCATATTAAAGTGCCTGCAAGCAGGCACAGGGGTCAGGGGTTTGATCCCCAGGCCTGCCATGCCAGCCTCACCACTGGGGCATGCTGAGACAGCAATTGAAACTGGGTGTGATGGCACACACCTGTAATCCCAGTTCTTGGGAAGCTGTAAACAGGCAGATCACTATGAGTCCGATCTAGTAGTGAGACCCTGAATACCCTGTAGAGCTTTCCCTAAAATAAAATTTAAAAAAAGATGTACTAGTCATAGAGTTGGATGAGTCATAGGGTGTGCTGAGAGCATCTGCACACCACTGACTGAAGGATTCGATTCCAAGGGTTTAAGCTCACTGCAGTGCTCCAGCCCTAATGGTCTCTAAAGATTTCTAACAGTCTCTCACAGTCAGTCATTGGGACTGCAATGGAATACTGAAGAATCTTCAAAAGAAAGCTGAAGGATCCAATCTGGAGGCTGAAGAGTCTGCACTGGAAGCCAAAAGATAAAAGTCCAAGCTGACTGTGAAGACTGAAGTTCGTCCAAGGAAGTAGAATGCTGAATTCTTCCTCAGCCCCTTCATATCCCCTTTTTTGTGTTGAATTACTCTGGGGTGGGTCCCTCATAGCCCAGAGTGTGGAACTGCCAGACCAAACTGACCCAAGGTATTGGTCAGGCAGTCTAGTCAAGTTGACACACTGTATTAACCATTACACTGTCCTACTAATGAATTTAGTAGGACAGTGTAATGTGTTATAAAAATAATCAGTCCTTCCTGTGCTATGAAAAAATGGACAGCATCATTCTTGAAGGGAGAGGGAAGAAGGAAGAGGAATTCATCTCCAATTCTGCCTAAGGAATGATAGACAGATAAATTTGGATTAAACCTTGTACATTTATTCTTTGAGAGCTTCATAATTAAATCCAATCAGTTTTTTTTTTTAATAGGACCTAGAGATAAGTGAAAATCAGCCTCACTCTGGAAGAGTCCCAGGGTAGGGAAACCCAACATTCTGGAAGCTTGGTGTTGAAATTCAGCATCCACAGGAGAGAGAATCCTTGGACCAAACACTATACTAAACTATGTTACTTCTCAGGTGCCAGGAGGCGAAAGAGCGATAGCGTGTGAGCCCACTCCCACATATGGCACAAGAATGAAGTCCTGACTGTCTGACTGTCCAGAAAGACAGTTAAGATCAGGAGCTTTCCCAGGGTGGGTACCTAGCCCTTAGCAAAATGCACCTCCAGAGACAAGACCATGACTGGCTCCAACTGCATCACCAAGTAGAAAATTAAAATAATTACCAAAGAACCTAATGGCCACTTTTGACATTTTGAAAGGGAGAGAAAAGAAAGTGTTCCAACTACATCATTTAGAAGTTACTTTGGCTAAAACATGTGCCATCAGAAGAGATCTACCACCTACAAAGATGGATAAGATCCAGAAGAAATCTCAGCGTGTCTTGGATGCTTTTTACTCATTGTTGGAACGAAGTACCTGACACCCAAAATGAAGGAAGGAAAGGTTTATTTAGCTCACAGTTTGTGGAGGTTTCAATCCATGCTCAGCTGGCTCCTAGACAGAGTGGCACAGTGCAGAGGGCAGCAGTTCATAGCAGCAAAAGGCAGCAAAGACCAAAGGGAGGGGAAGCAGCTGCAGTTTCTAGCCAGCCTCTTTCCCTTCCTTAAATTATAAATAAGCCACCCGAGCTGGAGGTGTAGAGTTCTCACAGTGCCTGTGCCCTCCCTTTGCACAGGATGAAGATGTTTACAAACTAAGAACCCTGGCGCTCTGCTGAGTCACTCAGTTAGACTTCCCAAGTGGCCACCATGTGTCCAACTCAAGGCACTTTGGGCCTTCTGTCCTGTCACCTAGTTAACTTCCCCTGCTCGGGCTGACTGAGCCCTATTTAAACCCACTCTGAAAACATGTGTGTCTGGGTATCTGTGATGCACTTCAGGAATTTAGAGATTAAAGTATGAACCCATTGTCTCTCATCAGAAGTCACTGTTTACTTTAAGCATAACATTGCATTTTTTTTTCAGTCTAGTTCGTGGGTCCGAGCAAATCCTCTAAAGATTTCACTGAATCTGTCAGAGTTGTATGAAAGCTTTTCTGGATGTAGCTTGATCTGCTGTAAGTCACTGAGAGAAAAGGATACATGAATGCGAGTAGTTCTGAGTTCCCCATTTACTTCCTGTAAGGGATGTTGTCCTTTAGGAGCTTGAACAAAATCAGTTAAAGATGAATGCAACCCATGGAGGCTTCCATCCTCATTAGCCTGCAACCTCCATCCTCCAAACCAAAGAGCAAGGAGGGGAAGCCTCAGACTGGGGTGTGTTGGTGCTTTTCTGTCATTGTTGAGACACCGTGTGTTAAAGAAGGAAAGATTTATTTAGCTCATAGTTTGTGGAAGTTTCAGTCCATAATTAGCTGGCTCCAAGGCAGGGCAGGATGGCAGAGGAGCAATAATTTATGGTGCAGAAGACAGCAAAAGCAGAAAGAGCAAAAAGGGAGAAGCAGCAGAGAGCAAGCCTCTTTCCTTTCTTAACCTGTGTGCTTGCCACCCTTCCTGGACGGGTTCCTTACTCACACCATAATCCCAGCAGTGGACCATGACTCAATCACAAGCCCTAGAAGCCTTCTTCACAACAGCATGGGGCTCTGGGGGGACAATGAGACACAAACCATAATGGTGGGTAAGGCTTTAAGGTTGTCTTGGAAACCTCACCCTTGGGGTTCCAAAGTAGCTTGCAGTTGTTCATTTTTTTTTTTCTTTTTCCTTTTCTTTAGTGTGCTGACAAATTTCTTGAACTCTCCTTTTGTCTCCTCCTGAGCAATGCAGGTAATGATAGTGGTTGCCTTAAGGACTCCCAGTAGCTTGTTTCTCTGTGGCTTACATTTACAATCTGAACACAGATAAGGATTATTTTCAGTGCAAAGAAAGTCTGAACATAAGGCAATTTTGAACAATTTCTGCTCTTACAGGACAATCACAGCCATGAGACAGCACCCTAATCAGTGCTTCCCTCTGTGTTTCACCTTGGCTCTAGGGCATGGCCAGGCCACAGAGGTGCAGGAAGCAGTACATTGTTCTTTTTCAGTGTGCAAGGGTCAAACCTCACTAGCACTTAAGAATATGTTGCAGTGAACTCTCTAGCAAAATACAAACAGAAGAGTCGGTGTCCTCTGCTTTCATTGAGGTCTGTGCCCTCGGGGCATCACCTGCATCGCTGCTGCCCCAGGGCAGGTGGATGCTATCTGGAGAGAAACCAGAAGATAAGATCTGACCAGTCCCTCCAGCCTCATCCTGGTGCATAATTTTATCTTCCCAGGAAACTCACAGCTTACTTCTGTGGGTGTTTCTTTTTTTTCTATAAGCACAAGTGAAAATTGACCTCAGCTGTAGCAACAGTGTTTGGAGAAGGAAGCAATGCTTAGCCTTAAGCCCCTGGTTTCCAGTTCTCTGAAAGATGGTGAGGCAAACAGATCAAAGAACAGCATTGTTGTCCTGCCAGTGTGACGCCCTCAACAGACAGACAAGCAAATCTATGGCCTGGCGGCAGGTTGTCTATAAAGAGCCTTCACACACAAGTACCTGTGTTCTCTACTTAGTTGCTTGGCAACGTTTAGCAACAAGACAAGCCTATACATCATTCAAGGTCCATCCTACTTTCTATGTGTGAAGATCATAGGTTAAGTCTGTATTTGTCACCTAGCAACCATGATGTATAAGTGAACAAAGCCACACCCATCAGTTTTTACATGTACATGAAAGAAGAGAAAGACAGGATGGAATTTCTCTCTTACTCTGAGTTACCTTAGGTAAGGCACAAATGAAAGACATTTCCATGATGGCTGCTTTTCTATGAAGGGAAAACAGTTGTAGGTTACCTCAGCTTAGCTTTCTAGAAGGAAAGGATGTCTCTAGCCATGGAGTTTCAAAGTTAGTTCCCAGTGAGTCACAGAAAAACTGGGTTTCTAACTTAGCAAAGGAGCGTCCAGATCTGCAGCTCAACTCTCAACAGGGGATTTGGGGGAGGGCTCTAATTAGCACCATTTCAGGACACACTGAGGTGGAGGGTGCCCAACAGTCATCAAAAGATGACCTTGCACCTCGCTGAGCAGTGCAGGTAAGGATGACAGCATATGGAGATGTTTCGGGTTGGTTAGTCAGGCAGGCAGTTGAGGCTCAGACTGGACTGAAGAGCCTTTGGGTGTTCACCAGAGAGTCGCCCCGACTCCTCCATTGCTCTCTCAGTTTCTACTGATCCACACACTAAAGATTCATATCAGGAAAGGAAGCTGCTTGCCTGCCTGTCCAAAATTTAGTCTACAATTTATTAAGAAAAGCAACAAGATGAGATTCAAGCCTAGGAAGAGGGAGAGAGCCAGAAGGCTGGAATTCTCTTTTAAACTAAATGTCTTTGGTCTTTTAAGTGTGGTGTTTTTGGAAACAGCCCCTTTAGGTTTGACCCAGAAGTTGATTCTTTCCATAAGGTCTCAGGTTCATTCTTAACACTAAGCTAGGGTGAGCTCTTTTATGTGTTTTGTGCCCATTTGTGTGCCAGCCTGGATGGGCAAAATTCTAATGTCTCCTCTGATCCGGAGATGGGACATGTGTCCCTCATCTAAAATGACTTCCCTGTCTTTGGTATTAGCAAACTCTCACTTTCTATGGGATCATCTTATTTGCTGGGCATGAGGAAAAGTTTGGGAAGTTTAGCATTTTTCTCCCTCTGACCATACATGCTTGCAAAAAAAGGAAAGGAAGAAGAGGTAGGGAAAGATCAGACAGCAGCATAAGAGGCAGAACTGGAGCAGCTGTTTGGAGAAGCTGCTGGAAGCTGCTGGTTCTCTCCTGCTGTTCTCTGGGGGACCTCGTCATGCTGGCCTTCCTGATGAGCTTGGTGCTCTCATCAGAGGAGCAGCTCGGGACCTCTTTTTGCTGACAATGGCTATGGTTCACTTTGGGCAGCTCTGGTTCTCACCTTGAGCATCGCTTTCTGGCTCTGGAGGGGAAGATGGTGCACTGCTTAGTCTCCTGAAGGAGCTTGTCATGTTGGCTTTTCTGATGGGAACTCAGCTTTTCTTACCGCTGGAGCAGCTCAGAAGCTCACTGTCACCGAGGAAGCCTACTTTTCAGGTCACTCTGAGACAGACAGTGCCAGACAATCACCGAAAAGATGGCCTTGCACCTCTCTGAGCAGTGCAGATAGGGATGACGGGCAAGTGCAAATGTTTTGGGCTGGTTAATCAGGCAGGCAGTTGAGGCTCAGACTGGACTGATTTTTACTTTGAGTGTTGCTTCCCGGCTCCAGCAGATAGTGCAGATCCTTCATCCCACTGGCATAAGCTTTCTAGTTTCCACCATGACCTTTGGGCCTTCCCAGCACTGAGCCTGTGAAGCAGGCCTGTATAAGACACTGTCATGGACTCCAGACCTCCAGCTGGCCATGTGAGAGGCACTGACACGAGCCCCAGGGCTTCAGCTGCACTCATGTAGGACACTGCCGCGGCCTGCAGCTTCTTTTTTTTTTTTTTTTTTTTTTTTCTTTAGTGTGTGGGCAGATTTCTTACGCTCTCCTTTTGTATATGATTCTTCAGTTGACTATTATAGATAATTTAATGAAATATGTTCCTTCTCTTGTACTCTTCCCTTCAAAATCCCCAAGCTGCAACCACTGGATTTCACAAAGACCGTTTCACAGTGCTTCACGTCAAGGCCCACTAAGCCCTGCTCTTGCACTGCTTTGCCTGGCACCGTCATGTCAGCCCACACACAGGGTGCTCATGAATGCAGCAGCTAAGTCCCAGTGGGGCACATGTGAAACAGGAGTGCGATGTCCCTCTCAAGCAGCATTGGAGCCTTCTCACATTTTCAATTTAAATTGATCTCAATTTTAATTTATTTTTTAATTTATTTTTTAATTTTTTTCCATAATTTTATTGAAAAACAAATAGCAGTGAGACAGTTTTAGATCAAATTTATAGGACAGTTTCAATAATTAATACATTGTATATTATTTTCTTAGTGGCTATTTGTTGTGCAAGGTGCAGACATGATATTCTGTTTACAAACACTATTAGAGCAGATCCCTCTACTCATTGAATTAAGTATTGAATTAACTATTTTGAATCTACAGATACAAAATGGTCATTTCATTGTATCCTCTTTTTTGTTTAGTTTTGTCATTTAAATATTATAGGTGTGTGAATTCATCAAAATATTCAAAAGTAGTCCAATAGTCCATAATAGTAGTGGGTTTTCCATATGTCTGGCAGTGTCAGAAGCTATTGACCTGAGTCTTTTACAGCCCAGCATAATAAAATGGCTTTACTTCTGATACTTTGTTGTTATACTTTTCAGTTGGATGGTTAAGACCAAAATGAAGCAAGACCTATGTAACAAGAATTGCAGTTTTTGTATCTAATTAAGGTCAAATCCCCTCAGGATTTAGCCTGAGACCCTGTACCACAGTTTGTATATCCTTTGTATGTGTCAGCCATGTGGATGAGTCATGGTCATTGCTTGACCAATTTGCTCTCTGTGAAAGCCTGAGAGAATGTTTTCTCTCCATGTGACTCTCCTTAGGCACACTCTACATCATCAATCAATTTCCTCTTTGGCCCCATAATCTCCTTAATCTGAAAATTGGGGACACAAATGAGTTGCATGATGCTACAGTGCAGGTTCTCATATGTCCTAAGTCTTAATTCACATTGAAATGTTAAGGTCAAAATGTTGACTGTCCTTGCAGCCCTCCTTTTTCTCTAATTTTTGGTCTGCAAACTTAGGTTGTTAACACTCCAGAAGAGAAGCTTATTGTTATTAATGTACAACCTAGGCTGTTGAGCTTAACCTCCCTATCTGTCTGAATATCAAAAATCTGGGCCAGGGAGATGGCTCAGTGGAATAAGTACCTCTCTGGCAAGCACAAGGGCCTGAGTTCAATCCCTGGTTCCACAAAAAAAGAAAAAAGAATATCAAACATTTTAGGCTTAACCTGGAACAGGTATTTTTCATCAAGTATTGATATGTTAAACTTTAAGTCCCTACAAAATATAACATAAAAAATTTAAAGAGTTAAAATATTTTTAAAAATAGGAATAAACATAAAAATATATGTTCATGCATAAGTTTAGAAATCTAACCATATACAGCATTGTAGCAGGACAGTCCCTCAATACTCCTTTTCCTGTCTCCTGCCTTCATTCACCACCCACCTCCTTTTTAAAAAAAAAATCTACCCTAGAGACAGCATGGCAGCAACTGGCATGTCATGACAAGCAGCATGTATTCAGAAGACCAGAATGATGTGCAGTCCAACCATGAACTAGTATGTACAAATTGCCATCTTCAGTGCAGTTGCTTAAGTCATAGGTATCAGCATATATAATTTGTCAGGGTGAGAATCCTTCCAAATTAACTGCTATATTTGAAAATTTTCTGAAGATTCTCAGGTTCATTGCCTTACTCATCTTGTACATATAGCTGTATGGCTTTGCCTCTGTTGTGTTTCTTAGCTCTTCTCCTTGATCTCTCTTCATTGTCTAGTCTTCTAGTACTTGCTTTCTTTCTAATTGTGTTATACCTTTCTATTTGTAATTCTTCTTTTGAGTTCTTACACTAGAGAAACTATACAATATTTACACGTGTTTCTGGTTTATTTCACTTATATCTTCAAGTGACATCCACTTAAGT
Source organism: Ctenomys sociabilis (assembly GCA_004027165.1). NCBI lineage: Eukaryota > Metazoa > Chordata > Mammalia > Rodentia > Ctenomyidae > Ctenomys > Ctenomys sociabilis. The sequence continues at coordinate 47,535 of PVKA01000740.1, forward strand.
ATGAAGTCTTCAAGTTTATCATTCTTCATAGCTGAGTAATCCTCCATTGTATAAAAATACCACATCTTTTTCATCCATTCCTCAGGTAATGGGCATCTTGGCTGTTTCCAAGTTTTGGCCATCATAATTGTGCTGCTATAAACACAGGTACACATATATCCCTATGATATGATGTTTTCAGATCCTCTGCAAAAATTCCCAGTAAAGGGATAGCTGGTTTGCATGGGATTTGCAGTCCTAGTTTTAAGGAGTCTTCACACTGATTTCCACAGTGGTTGCACCAGTCTACATTCCCACCAGCAGTGGAGAAGTGTTTCTTTTCCCCCACAGCCTCTCCATCATTTGTTGATTTCTTTATGATAGCCATTCTTTCTAGAGTGAGATGGTATCTCAGTGTTGTTTTAATTTGCATTTCACAGATGACTAGTGATATGGAGCAGTTTTTCATATATTCATTCTCTTCTTTAATTTCGTTCTCTGAGAAGTGAGTGTTCATCTCAGATTCCAATTTCTGGACTAGGTCTTTAAATTTTGGGGCCCTAATGTATTTTAGTTCCTTGTAAATTCTAGAGAGCAGATCTTTGTCTGAATACTTGTCAAGATTTTTTCCAAATTTGTGGGTTGTCTTTCCACTTCGTTGGTAATTTCTTTTGACGTGAAAAATTTCTCAATAAGAGGAGATCCCAGTTGTTAATTCTTTCAAGGGTTACCTTTGCAATTCCATGTTTGTTCATGAACTCTTTGCCTATCCCCCTGTCTTCAAGAGTTCCTCCTACTTTCTCTTCTAGGAGAGCTAGTGTTTCTGTTTTAATGTTTAGATCTTTAATCTATTTTGACTTTATCTTAGTGCATGGTGATAGACCTGGGTCAAGTTTCAGTTTTCAGCATGTAGAGAGCCAGTTTTTCCAGCACCATTTGTTAAAGAGGCTATCTTTCTTCCAGCAAGTAGTATGTTTGGACCCTTTGTCAAGGATAAGGTGGCTGAATGTGTTCATACAGGCTTCAGAAGCTTCTAACTTGTTCCACTGATCCTCAGGTCTATTCTATTGCCAGTACCATACTGATTTTATCACAGTAGCCTTGTAGTATAATTTCAAGTCAGGGATTGTAATGCCTCCTGCCTAGTTTTTGTTGCCCAGGATTGCCTTTGCTATTCTAGGTCTTTTCTGGTTCCTAGTAAATTTTAGGAATGATTTCTCTAGGTCTATGAGATATGTTGGTGGTAGTTTGATAAGGACTGCATTAAATCTGTATAGTAATTTTGGGATATGGCCATCTTCACAATGTTGATTCTTCCTATCCAGGAGCAGGGAATATCTTTCCATTTTCTGAAATCCTCTACAATCTCTTTTTTAAGGTATTTTCTTCAGAAGATATTTGACTTCTTTAGTTAAATTAATTCCAAGGTATTTCATTTTCTTTGGTGTTATTGTAAAAGATATTGTTTGTATACTTTCCCTCTCAGTGTGTTTATTATCTGTGTAGAGGAATGCATCTAACGTTTGGGTATTAACTTTGTATCCTGCTATGCTCCTGAATTTGTGTATTAATTCTGGTAGCTTCTTGGTGGTGTTTTTTGGATATTCAAAGTAAAGTATCATGTCATCTGCAAATAATGATAACTTAACTTCTTCACCTATACTTATTCCTTTTATTTCTCTCTTGTCTAATGGCTCTAGCTAATGGTTCCAGAACTACATTGAATAGGAGCGATGATAGAAAACATCCTTCTCTTGTACCAAAACTAAGAGTAAAAGATTTCAGTTTTTCTCCATTATTATGAATTATGTTAGCCATTGGGTTTTCATAAATGGCTTTTATCAGATTGAAGTAGAGGCCTTCTATTCCAATTTTCTATAGGACTTTGAACATGAATGAGTGTTAGAATTAATCAAAAGCCTTTTCTTGCATAAATTGAGATGATCATGTGATTTTTACTTTTTCTATTGATATAGTGTATTACATGTATAGATTTTCGAATATTGAATCATCCTTGAATCCTTGGATGAATCCTATCTAGTCATGGTGCATGATCTTCTTGATGATTTGCTGTATTCAATTTTCTAGGATTTTATTGAGAATATTTGCATCTATGTTAATGAGGGAGCTTGGCCTGTAGTTCTCTTTTTTAGTTGTATCTTTCCCGGTTTTTGGTGTCAGTAAAACATTTGCCTCCAGAAATGATTTTGGGAGGACTGCTTCCTTTTCAATTTTATTGCAGAATTTGAGAAGTATAAGGCATATATCTTCCATAAATTTCTTGTAGAATTTTGCTGTGAGTCTATCAGGACCTGGACTTTTCCTTGTTGGTAGGTTTCTTTTTATTACATCTCATATTTTATTGGCTGTTATTGGGCTATTGAGAGTGGCTATATCTTGTTGATTCAGTTTTGGTAATTTGTACCTTTGTAGGAATCTGTCCATTTCGTCTGTGTCTTCTATTTTGTGAGAGTAAAGATTCTCAAAGTAGCTATTGATAATCTTCTGAATTTCCACTGAGTCTGTTGTGATTACACCCTTTTCCTTCCTTATTCCTTGTATTTGAATTTTTTATTTCCTCTATTTGATGAAGTTAGCTATAGGCTTATTGATTTTGTTTTATCTTTCAAAGAACCAGCTTCATGATTCGTTAATTCTTTGAACTGTCTTCTTTGTCTCAATTGAGTTCATTTCTGCTCTAATTTTTATTTCTTCTCTTCTTTGGGATCTGGGTTTGGTTTGCTCTTTCTTTTCTAGTTGTTGGAGATGTAGCGTTAGTGTGTATATTTGTTCCCCTTCTGTTTGTTTTCCTAATGTGTGAGTTCACAGTTTAAATTTCCCTCTGAGAACTACTTTCATCGCATCCCATAGATTCTGGTAAGTTGTGCTTGAATTTTCATTGAATTGTAGATACTGTTGAATTTCTTGTTTAACTTCCTCTGTAATCCATTGATTGTGAGCAGGGTTCTATCTAATTTCCATGTATTTAGGGGATTTTTCTTGTTTCTTGTGTCATTTATTTCCAGTTTCATTGCACTGTGGTCAGATAATATGCATAGGATAATTTCTGTTTTCTTGCATATACTGAAGCGTGACCTATGGACCAGTATGTGTTCTATTTTAGAGAATGACCCATGTGCAGCTGTGGATCACTCTGTATATATCCACTAAGTCCATTTCTTTGAAGCTCTTGTTCAGTTCTGCTAATTCTTTGCTAATTTTTTGTCTGGTTGCCCTATCTTTTTGGGATAAGGGGGTGTTAAAGTCTCCTGTTAAAATTATGGTACTGGATATTAGATTTTTCATGTCCATTAAGATTTGTCTTATATAGTTCGATGCTCCTGTGTTTGGTGCATATTTATGAGTGTTACTTCCTTCTCTTGAACTTTCCCCTAACCAGTATATGGCGGCCTTCTTTATTTTGCTTGATCATTCTTGGCTTAAGGTTGAGACTATGTGAAAACAGGACTGCTACCCCTGCTTTTTTCTGAGGTGCTGGGGCATGTAGTATTATTTTCCATCCTTTGACTTTTAGCCTATGAATTTCTTTATGAGTTAACTGTGTTTCTTGTATACAGCATATTGTTGGATTTTGTTTTCTCTTAATTGGTGAATTGAGTCCATTTACATTGATGATTATAATTGAGATGTATTGACTTAAGCTTGACATGTTATTTACCTGCTATTGTTTATTCCTTTTTCTTCTGTGTTTAATTGTTTGCCCTATTTAATTAATTTAATTCTATACTTCATGGAGTTCTGGTCATTTTGGTCCCTTTCTATAACATCTTTCAGTAGCCTGTGTAGGGATGGCTTTGTTGTCATGAAATTCTTTAGTTGTTCTCTGTGATGGAAGTATATCACTTCTCCATCAAACTTGAAAGAGAGTTTTGCAGGGTATAGTAGTTTGGGCTGAAGTTTGTTTTCATACAAGACTTGAAGTACTCTGCTCCATGCTCTTCTTGCCTTCATGGTTTGTGAAGAGAAGTTGGCCATAATTCTGATGAGTTTTCCTTTGAATGTGATCTGCTTCTTTTCTCTAGCAGCTTTCAGAATATTATTCTTGTGTTGGATTTCTGAGATCTTGACTATTATGTGTCTCAGTGTGTTTTTAATTGGGTTGAGATTACTTGGTGTTCTGTATATTTCAGTTACCTGGATGTCAGATTGTTTCCTCATATTTGGGAAGTTTTCTGCTATTACTTCTGCCATATTTTTTTAACAACATTTGTATTGACTCCTTCCTTCTTATTGATGCCTATTAGTCTCACGTTGTTCATTTTTCCATTGTCTTGCAGGTGATGAATTATTCTTTCCTGCCTCCTAGCTGTTTTTAAGAGATGTTTTCTTACCTTTTCACTAGCTGCACCAGCATCTTCAAGATCTGAAACTCTGTCTTCACTTTCACTCAAGCAGTTTTCCAAGCTTGTAATTGAGATTTTAAGTTCCTCTGTATCTCTTTGATTCTGCTCCATGTGATCTATTTCTTTTCTGTATTGTTCATTCAGGGAATCTATCATTTTTCTAATCTCCTCTATTTTTTTAATCAATATCTTGTTTAGAAGTAGTCATTAATTCTTTTCCTGCAGAGTTTTTTTTTTTTTTTTTTTTTTTTGTTTGGTTTTCCTCCTTTTTTTTTTTTTTTTTTTTTTTTTTTTTTTTTTTTTTTTTTTTTTTTTTTTTTTTTTTTTAGATTGGGTTTCCTCCATATGTTTCTGTATTTGATTCTTTATTTCAGATGCTATTTATTCAAGTTTTCTTTTTTATTTCAGAAACTAATTGTGCTTTGAGTTTCTCTATACCTTTCTGCTATTCCTTATGTGTTTCTCACGCTATTAATTCATACATTTCAGCTGAGCTAGAGTCCTCTCCATTTGTTCTGGGTGGGTACTGGGTTTCCTCCATAAATTTCTTCATTTGATTCAGATGCTATTAATTCAGAGATTTCTTTTCATTTTTCTTTTGTTTATGATTCGAGTTCCTCTATACCTCTCTGCAGTTGTTTCTTTATTTTAGACGCTATTGATTCATTGATTTCAGCTGTGTGAGTCCCAATTTGTTCTGTGCTAGTGTCCTCTGTACTTGTTATGTGTGGGCTTGGCATCTGAGATTGCATTTTGCTCCTTGTTGTTGTTGTTGTTGTTGTGTATAGCACTGTCTTCTGACCTTTATTGTAGAGATTTGGTGTAGTTATAACCTTTGCTCCTATTGAGATTCAGTTGTAGATATAGAAAATTTGAATTCATCCAGTTGTGCCTGGCTTGGGTCTAGCTGCTGTGCTCATCTCCTTCCTGCTGCAGCCCTTGGGAAAGCACTTGCTGTGCCCCTCGGGCAAGATGTTCTGCTCCTGGACGAGCTGTGTTGTTCTATAGCTGCAGAGTTTCACCCTAGGCCTGCATGCAAGGCCTGAGCTCCATCTGATGGGGACAAAGCGGCTAGGGGAAGAGGGAAGCTCTCTCACACACTCCTCGGGCCTGGACTAGGGCTGGATCTGAGGGTCCTGAGACCCATCAGAAGTTCTCACTTACTGAGCCAGAGTCAGGGGGAGTGCTGGGGGTATCCTAAGGGTGCAGAAGGGTGTCTCAGTCATGCGGCGTGCCTGGGTTTGGACCGGACAGGTCCCATTGGCACAGGGTAGCCGGAAGCTCTCCCACACACTCCCTGGGTCTGGGCTAGGGCTCTTAATTTTTAAATTGATCATAATTTTAAGAAAACACTAAGCACTTGCCAAAGACAGAATATGACATTTTAAAGCATAAAAACTGAGATTACCTAAGCAAGTCATATTCCAGAATGTATGAGACAAAAGCAAATTCCCATCTCCATCCAATCGTCTTGGTGGGACCTCCAAATTGTGCAGGGACATATGATATAGCATATTTGACTCCAAATAATTTAAAGGAAATATTGTAACTCCTAACTTGCCAGATGTCTAAAACACCTAGTTCATGTTCTCTAAAATGAAGGATAAATTCTAGGAAAAACGGAAGTTCAGAGTAGGAAGAGTTCATTTAGAGAAAGGTAGCTTCTGTCTAAGAGACAGAAAATGGACCAGAAAGTGGGTTGCCTGTGGACCCTACTTCTCAGGCGTGACTTGTGAGTACAGGTGTGGCAGGTTCACAGTGGGACAAAACTATCACCAATTAACAATTCAGGCATGGTAGCTTAGGTAATGTTGGCCCACAAGGTGGGTGTGAGGGGAGACAAAACTATGATGAACCAATACAATTATAACAAGTGCAGTTGCTTAGAAAATGCTGATTAAGTTGAGGTGAAATGAGAAACAAGTCACATGGCAAGTGCAAATGGTAGAGACAAGAACTTTCTTGGAAGGGGGCCTCTTAGGAGGTTTTAGTCCCCACCCAGGTGACTGATGTCCATTTAGTGTATCACCGCTATTCATCTATAGTGGAAGTAAGTAGCCACTCCTCTCTGTCCCGAGGCTTGGACTTCAGTGACCACACCTCCACCCACAGTGGCTGCCTGCACTGGTATCTCGAGGGCCCAGACCCATCTGCCTGTAATATTTCTAAATAACTTAGCTGTGTAATAGTATAAGGAACCATCACAGCCAGTGGAGAGACTATGGAGTCCTTCAAGGCTTGAAGGGACCCAGATGAAGCAAGAACTCATTCTTGGCTGCCGTCCAACACCACTGCACCATGAGCCATGGTGAACGCACAGTGCTAGCTCAGGGCTGGGGCGGGCAGTCTTCATGCCATCTGCAGAGTGCACAATGACCCTGTAAATCTAAGAATGCCCCAGGTCAACATAGTCACGAGGACAAGTGAGTCAGCTCTCTGGCCAACCTTAGCATGCTGACCTCTTGGGAGAGTGGAAGGGTGTTGGTGCAGAGCAGGCAGGGAGAGGGGCCAGAGCCCTCTGATGTCATCCAGCAGCAGGGCCACACTGAAATGCAGCTGATGTTGCCATGCTCAGCTGTGGCATGTGCACAGGAGGGCCCTATGGGGAAGGTCTTTGATGCCAGGCTGAAGTCTTCAGATTCCCCCCACAGCCCTTTAATGGCCTCTAAAATCTTTCTCGTCATAGCAGAGGCAAGAAAGAGCCCTCCTTTAGAACTTCTCAGTGTACCAGTGGAAATCAGGAACAGAATTAGGGGTTTCCCAGGAGGGGGTCTGAGGAGGTGGGACTAAGAAGGGAGAGGAGACAGGAGAAAGCAAAGCCCTGAGGGAGGTGACTACAGTGGCCTCATCACAGTGGCCTGCACACCACATCATTGAGGTGATAGTGAGGGCATGTCTGGGGATGGACCTCCAGCAGGGCAGCAGCCCAGGCAGATGCTCCGGAGGTCTTCAGCATAGGTCTGCTAGAGGATGCTCACAGGCTGGCAGCCACTGGGAGCAGGTGAGGAGAGGGCACCGGAGGGATGCTGGGCTGGGCCGGGCCTCAGAGCCTGGCAGGGTGCAGTCCTTCTTGGAGGGAATGGGAGCCCAGTGGGCTCCTTCAGACAGTGACACTGGTGATTGCAGCCTTTCAAAGAACCTCTTCAGCTGTAGTGATGGAAGAAGACTCATGGGTGTCAGCAGCCACCACAAGAATCAGGACAGCAGGTGGTGGCTGGGTTCAGGTATAGCAGAGCACGACAGGAAGTGAGGACCCTGTATGTTCCTGAGGAGGAGTTGGCAGTGTTCACTGGTTGGTGCAGCATGGGCCAGCAGAAGAAGAGAGGAACTCAGGGTGGCTCTGTCCCATGCCTATAGAAGCCAGGATTGCCAAACCAAGATGGGTTAGCTGCACCTGGAGAGCTGCGTTGGAGGAAGTAAGGTGGTCCCAAGTGAGCAGTGGGGTGGACAGAGCTCCACTGGGCCCAAGTTGGGCACAGTAGGAGGAGTAGAGAGTGGGACTCTGGAAGCTGCAGTCGCCGGAGCCCTGCAGTTGCTGTTGATGGCATGGGCTGGAGGTGGCACACAGAAATGGGCTTGAATGTACATAATTATGTGCTCTGCTTAATCACAGGACACATTCAAGGAGAAAAAGATACCACATATGTACAGTAAATGCCAAAGTAACAAGGCTAACATTCAAGAAAACAAAACCCAAGCAAAGCCAACCAAAATAAAAGGAGACGTTGTGAACAAGCAACACCAATGACGGCTGATGAATGCACTTATTGCAAGATGTGTTTACCAAGATGTCAACTCAAAACACATAAAGCAGCCACTGGCAGGGCTGGCTAAAAGTGTGAACATCTCCGTTCTTTGTTGGACATTTCAGTTGCTGTTAGCACCGCAGAAAGAGCATTTAGAGGAAACCTGGATAACATCTTCAGCGAGCTTGCACATGTGCACCAAGAACAGGGCAGCGGCCAGGGCTTGCAGGCATCACAGAGTCAGCAGAGGCAGCTGGGAAGGTGCCCTCAGGGAGCCACAGCCCGCTCACTGCCCTGCACAGCCCCTCCAATGACCACAACCCACAGCCTGCTCATGACCCTGCACAGCCCCTCTGACAACCATGTCCCCGTCATTTCCTGTAGTCACGTTATGAACAGTAGAACAGCTTATTAAATGATTTCATCTACCTAGAACACAAACCCAAATAAGGTCAAGGTGACACTGTGAGGAATATTACAAGATATTTAGAACTGGGTGACTGTGAGCGCACACAGGTCAGTACTTGTGTGTAGCTGGGCCTACACAATTCCTGTGGATGTCTTCTGACTTTGAGTTACAGCCACCAGCTTATGAAGGAACTAAAAACAAAGGGGCTGGCTTTCCACTGGAGAATGTAGAAGAAGAGCAAGACAGTGAGTGGGAGAGAAGGACACCTGCTCAGAGCAGAGGCATGCAGGAGAGGGTAATGCTAAGCAACTAAGTCGCTAGAGAGGTTCCTTCACAAAGTGCTTTTCAGATGGATCTTTTGCAGTGTTGACCAAAGTCTATGGGCATGTATCTGCACACTACATCAGTACATATCTGTATGTGTCTATAAAAATAACACAACTTAAACATGCTTTGACAGTTACCTATGGCTCAAGCTGGCAAGGCTTGCAGTAGAACGTGCACTGCAGCTCTCATGATGGAGAGCTGAGCCGTTTTCACAGTCCTCTTCAGATTTCTGTATTTGGAGTCACATGGAATATAAATACAAATATAATTTTCGAGAGAAGAGACAGCATCAAGAAAGTGTGAATGAGGAAGGTGCAAGCCAGGGCTCTAGGTGACACAGCAGTGCCCAGAGGCAAAGAGTGCAACCTCAGGCATGGCCAAGCTGCAGTGACTCTGTGCGACACAGGAGGGATCTGACAAAAGGCAAAGAACCAAGAGGACATTAATGTCAGTGAAGTTGGACCCTTAAACCACGTAAAAAATTATGTCAAAATCTATCAAAGACTTAAAATGTAAGAGCTATACACATGGACTCTTAGAAAAAAGCATAGGTATACATTTCCCTATTTGGGAATAAAGAAATGATTTATTAGATCTGAAACCAAAAACATAAGCAACGAAAGAAGAAACAAGCTGGGCTCCAGGGGGATGCCAGAGCATTGCTATGATCCCAGCTACCCAGAGACAGGAGGGTCTCAAGTATGATGCCATCCTGAGCAATGTAGGGAGACCCTGTCTCAAAATGAAAATTCAAAGGCATTGCAAATGGAGCTCAGTGACCATGTCCCTGGGTCACTGCCCAGTACTGCACAGAACCGGATGTCATCCAGATGGCAAAGGTGCATGCAAGAAAGATGTGAGGAAGGTGGGCTGACTGCCATGGCATGGCAGGAAGTATCTGCAAGACCCACGTGCTGGGTGGGGGCTTTACATCAGGAACACAGAAAGAGCGCTTACAGCTCAATAATAAACTAGCAGCCATACTGGCACTGCAGAGGGGCTGACAGAGTTCTCCCCCAGAGGACACAGGGCAGTGCTTACCACACCTTGAACAACAGAGCTCAGTGCCCTGGTCACCACGGACACTGGGGGAGGTGGGGCCCCTGCCCAGCAGGACAGCAGTGATTGAACACAGCTGGCAGTGGTGTCAGTGAGCACACAGATGGTGCAGTGCCCAGCCCCTGGTTGGGGACACACGGGAAGCCTCCTGGACAGGGTCTCTGCTCCTCAGAAGATGAAGGAGAGCTTCTGCATGGCCGGGATGGGGATACATCCACAAGAAAGGACAGGGGGGTGACCAGAAGCCCACACATGTGTTCAGGCCATGTTGGTCACAAGTGAAGGAATGTCCATAGCCAGTGAATAGATAAGTTGAATGTGGCGTGCCCCGCCGAGTGGGTTCTCCAGCCGTGGAAGGGGTGGGTGCCGCTGCATTCCGGAATACAGCAAACCTCGGACTCACCGGGCTAGGGGTTCCCCACAGACCGCAAACCATGTGATGCAGCTCCCAAGGAGCGTTCAAGAAGTGCAATCTACAAGGTCAGAGGGGTGGGGGAGCGGCCTCTGTGGTTCAGGGTGCAGCTAGGGGAGGTGCGACATGCTCATATGGCTGTGGGGCTCACTCATGCTCTAGGGGCATTCTAAGATTGGTCGGCAACATCTGCACAATTTTGTGTATGCGCTGAAAATGTTCAATTGAACTTCTAGGTCACTAGCATGATATATAAATTTTATCTGAACAATAAAAAGAGAAAATTTCGACAAATTCAAATAAATTGTTTCAAGACTAGTAACAAGGACATCAAAGTAGAATTCAGGCTAAAACTATTTCATAAAGTTTTTTAATTGAAAAGATATTAATTTTAGAATTAAAAGAGTCCTACACTTTAAAGAGCTAGAAATGAGAACAACAGGAAGCTCTTCTAGGTACTAAATGAGAAAGTTACTGAAACATAATTCTTACGAAAGAATTATTCTACGCTCAGCTTTTTACAAAATAGAATGCAACAAAAGGACAGACTGGATAATTTTAGCAGTGTGATTTCCAACAGAAAATGTACCTCTGCAAGCATTCAAGTGACTTTATAGAGCCGAATTACATCACAGGGATTTTGGAGGCCGTGTTCCCCAGCAACACTGCATTAAAACCAGAAATTAATCACAAAACATAATAAAAAGCTCAGAAGTTAAACAACATTTTCTTAAGTAAGGTTGGTTCAGAAAAGAAGTAAAAATTTTAATTATGTGCTATTTAGAAAACAGCAAAAATAAGAACAATCTTTGTCAAAACCAATGGGAGAAGGGTGGACCACATGTGAGGTCAAATCTTATGAAAGTGTTCATTATGAAATAGAAAACAGTGTTATAAGAAAACAATACATAATGTACTGATTATTTTAACTCCTACTAGCCTGTTTTGAAATTATTTTATTATTTTTTTTCTTTCAAATAAAAAATAGAAAAGAATGTAATTAGAATAACTAAGCATGTAAATTAAAAAAAAAAAAACACACTAAAATAACACCAACGTCAACACTGAGCAAAGAGGACATGATAATACTAAACACAGATGTTTGTGAATTACAAGTAAATAAAACAGAAATTTTAATTAAAACCTGAATGCGACCCCTGGGCTTGCAATGCTAGGAACAAAGCAGGGCCCACCCTCTGATGGGAGACAAGACCTGCACTCACAGCACAGTGTGCAGCCCGCTTGCAAGTAGCGCAGACCTGGAGATGCACAGCTGGGTGGGCGCAAGGGGCAAACGTGGTGCGACAGGCGAGCTCTGGCCCCAGCTGTGCCTGGCTCCCGCGGTGTGTGTGGAGGCCCCAGAGAGGCTGGGCGCACAGCAGGAAGAGGTAGGGAGATAGATAGATGATAGATAGATGGATAGATAGATAGATGATAGATAGATAGCTAGATAAATGAGGCTGGGGATATAATCGTGCAGAGGCCCTGGGTTCAATCCCCAGTACCCCCAACACACATAGACTCCTACAGATAAAGCTTCAAAGAACGTGATCCTGTAATCACAAATCGCAGCCTCTACGTGAAGAATTAGCCTTCACCATGAGAAGCACCAGAAGCAGCTGTCTACACACACATTAAGTCGGTTATCGGAAATGTCCAGTAGCACGTACTTGGATCGCTAATTTACTGAAAACCAAAGAGGTCAAAACCAGAATCTCCACTCTAAGAAGGCAAAGCTCCACTGTCACCTTACATAGGCTCAACAATTCACTCAGAATAATTGGTCAAATATCTGAATGCCAGAGCTAAAGCTCGCAGGAGAAAAGGCCAGAGTGCACCGGCACAGCGCGGGGTCTGAGGGCTGTGGCTTGGGACCAGCACCGAAGCGCCTGAAACCAAAGACGCAGGCCACTTCGGAGACGGGCGTAGCCGGAGCCTCCCTCTGTCTGCGCTGCCGGCAGTGCGAAAGCTGCTTGGCTCCTCCAGGGGCGAGCTCGGGGGCTCGTTCACAGTGAGAGTAAGGGACACGACCTAGCAACCTCACTTCTCATACAGATCCAGAACCACATATGGCGGGGACTTGAGCGAATCGCAGGCAGCCACAGCTTCAGCAGCCAGCGCGGTCAGGGCCTGTGGCCAAGCTGTTCAGGCTGCAGCACTCGCATGGTGGCTCCAGCATGAAAACCCAAGGGACAAACGAGGAGTGGAATGAAACAGAGGCCAGGGAAGAGGGCACATCCTAGGTGAAGGGGACTAAGAGCTGAGCAGGGGAGGAGGGAAAGAGGGAAGGAAGGAGGCAGGGAGGAGGAGGGGCAAGGGCAAGGGCAAGGGGAAGAAGAGGGAGGGAGGGAGGGAGGGGGAGTCTGCAAGACAAAGACGCGGGGCCTTTGCACCAAGACCCAAGTGAGGCTCGCAGCACACTGCAATCAGCTAGCGACAAAGTGGAAAAATAGAAAAGAAACACAGAACAGGCCAGTGAACCCTCACGGGTGCCGCCAAAGACGGGATCTCCAGCCCTTAGGACTGCTCTAGCTCTGGCTCATTGGAGACACCTATACAGGAAGGCACCCCGTATCTCTCCCTCTGGGACTGACTTGACAAACAGTACAGAATCGACGCATCCACCTGCTGTGACGTGCCGGACTGCCCTGCTCTTCAGGACTCAGTAAAGTCCCACCTCGCGTGCCAACCGCATTTTCTGTGCTCATCGATGCCCACAGGCTTCCACTTCTTGGATGAGCCGCTCTGGGCACTGCACACGTGCCCATGGCCCTCAGAAAGCCCCCTGAGCTTTGATCCTCAGGGTAGGGCAGTGCTCAGCGCTGGAGGTCCTTATCACAGTAAAATAACTTTTCAAAAAGTACTCGGAAAATGTAAGTATGAAGACTCAGAAACTTAAGGAAAGCCTGCCATTTGAAATCAGTACACGGGAGTGAGGGGCCACGAATGCCCTCTCAGCTGCATCCCCCTCCATGCTCTGCAGGCTAAGGGTGTCACACATGCGGGGAGTGTGGACCAGGTCTGTGCCCGACAGAAGCTGAGGACCAGGCCAGGCTGTGCTGCTGGCAGCTAACATGGAGTTGGCCTTGGCAGGTGACACCAGAGCAGACATTGCTATCCTAATATACAAAATTTTAAATCCAGGAGAAATTATTCTAATTCATAAAAGCTAAAGGAATGACCAACACAATGGACCACCGCATAAGCCCTGGGTGTGCAGTCCTGCCTTTGCCCCTGTCTTCTCTGACACAGGAGTACGGGTGACCTGGACTAGCTGCTATGCTCTGAATCTCATGGTTCTGGGCATGTGCAGGACCACAGGTGGCCCTCCTGGGACCAGACCACAGGAGGGGAACAGGCTCAGGGTCGCAGCTAGCCAGGAGTGGTAGAGAGGCCCTGTCCGGTTCTACTGCTCAGGGCACACCCTGAAGGGTCATGGTGGCAGCTAGTGGCACGAGTGATGACCAGTGGGGACACTGTGACCAAGCAGCTCTCACCCACCACAATGGCCACGTGCCCCACACTGAACAAACTGGAGTCTGAGTCTCCAACCAAAACCAGCTGGGGCTGCCAGTGGCTCATTTCTGTTGTCCTCACTGAGGCCCTGGGGGCTGCTGTGCCCTGCTCTCCATGGGCTCCACAGCATCAGTAGCTGCTCTCCAAGGAGTGCCCTCTTGCTGGGATGTTGCATGGCTTCCACCAGGCTGTGAGGTCCACTCTTAGTAGTGCAGTGGAGAGTGGTCACGACACAGCTGAGGTGTTGGGAGGCAGAACTGCATGTGACAGTGAGCACCCAGGCAATCCTGGTGTGGCCTCCCCACCTGGCATCTTGTTTCCAGCACCAGTGAAGGTCATGACCAACATGGGCACTGGTTCTTTGAGAGAATCATGGGGTCAGACTGCAAGGGCAGCTGTCCAGATTTACCAGTGGGAGAGCAGAACGGATTAGGGGGGTGACAAAGGACAGTGGTGTGAGTGAGCCCCAGCCACAGCAATGACAGTGGCTCTGCTACCTTCAATGTTCAGGAAGCAGGGAGGAGCCTCTCCTCATCTAAGTGGGGCGGAAGGGCTGTGTCAGGTGAGGGGTGACCATGAGGGGCAGAGACGCCAGCAGGTGCCTGCTCAGACCTGACCTGAGGCGGCTGGCTCTGCTCAGACCCAGTCTGGACTCACAGAGCCCCAAAGCCCACTAGCTGCGCAGACGCCTCTTCTCCCAGGTATGGCAGGTCCCATCTCCCGCCCTAGTCCCTCTGTCCTTTCTCCCTAGAACTTCTCTAATAAATCTCTTGCGTGGCCAGTGCTTGCTGTGGCATCTGCTTCTTGAGAGACTTACCAGAGACTGAAGCTACACCCATCACGTCCTCACAAATGAGCTCCCGTACATCACAGCCTCAGCAGTGAAGAGCGGCCTTCGCTCACAGTCACCACGGAGGGACCTGGGCCCATCAACTATGGTAACAAAACCATTCATGTGTATGCTCAGGAAGATTTGTATAAATGCAAAGATTGGTTGCTTGGGGGCACTTAACCTCAGTATCACAAATCATTCAGATCTTATCTCTGTTTAGAACTTTAATATAATCCAAAAAAGAAATGTCAACAGAAAATTTTAAAGAAGTAGACTTGATTTCAGTTTGTATGAAAATATTTCATGTGCCAAAATGATCTGAACCAGCAGTCTTGGCCCTGAAAGGGCCACTGCCCTGTGAACTGCTGCAGCACAGCTTCTGTGCCTGAAGATCAAATAAGTAGCTCCATCAGGGTGGGCTGGTTAAGCAGAACAGAGTCCATACAGTGGGATATACCAGTCGCTAAGAGCAAAGCTATGTCGGTATTTAATAATGATTTGCAAAGATCTCTAAGTGTACTGTTATGCAAAAAAAGCAGAGTGAGGTAAAACAACATTCCACTATTTGTGTATAAAAAGAAGAAACAAACAAATAAGCATATTTATCTACATTTGCATTGAAAGTTCAAGAAGATTCATTGTTTGTTTTGTCTTTTTGAGACAGGGTCTCACTGTGCCATTCAAACTGGCCTTGAACTCACTTCATAACCCAGTCTGACCTCAAATTCACAAGAATCCTCCTGTCTCAGCCTCCTGAGGAAGATTACAGGCGTGCACTGGCTCACCACGCCGGCTTCAAGCAGCCATGGACAGTAAGTTGAATGACGATTAGAGCTGGACAGCCTGAGAGCACAGGTGACTTTGGAGCAGGAGCACAGGCGACTAGTCCCACCACTAGATGAACACGCCCCCTCAAGGCCAGTGCAGCCGGACGTGCACTAGCAGGCCCTTTCACAGCCATGAGTGAAATCAAGCGTGGGGCAGCATGGGTCCTGGGAGCTGCTCTCATTCTCCTGGGATTCGACCCCTCCCTCCATTCTATACACCCAACCGTCCTGCTCCTGGCTACAGGAAAATACCCTGAGGACAGTGACTGAAGCATTACTTGCATAGAGAAGGCTTTGGAAGCACTCAGATAATAGAAGAAAATCAAAACACTACAAATGTCCCCTGGAGGCAGAATAGGAAACTCGTTGTGTAATATCCTTGCAAGGTAACTATCACGCTGCAATAAAAGAAATCCACTACTCACAGGAACCTCAAAATTGATGCACTAGAGCCTCAGTACTGGCAAGAGTAGGCTACATAGGCTGGTTTGGGGCAAGTGTGTCACCATAAGAAAGCACAGTAGTGACTTCTAGCGCTTCAGGGGAAGCACAGCACAGGTTTGGGCTTACAGTGCTGTCCCAGCACATGCACGCAAGCGTTACATCAGCTTTCACATTTGAAATTATCTATGTCTTGTCTGTGAAGTGCATGTCTTGATCTCTGTGTTATCATAAATTTGTCCTCAGTAAAGGTTGATAAAGTGTGTATTGCTGCCATGAAATATAGAATGTTAGAGAATAAACATTTGTGGCTGACAAGGAAGAGAGACACGGAGGCGCACACAGCCACGCCTAAGGCACAGAATTTCAGGGAGCAGAAAGCTCTGGGGAAGCAGGCACTCCTGACATTTCTCCCAAGCAGGAGAAACCTCAAATAGGTAAGATGCTAGAAAAGACTCTGAAAAATTTTGTTGAAGAATTACTTTGCAAAAAATTCCTGTTCAGACAGCTTTTAAATTGAGTTTTGCAAAATTTCTAGGCAGTCCAACCCCACGCTACTGAAATTGTCCTGGGCATGACAAGATGTGCATGCACACTGCACTGCACGAAGCCAGCAGCACCTGATGCCGAAATGTGAAAGGGGAAGAAAAATCTGTAGCCAAGCTGGGAAGAGACGATGAAACCCTGAGTAACTTGTTACTAGGCCAAAGCCAGCAGAAAACTGCAGGAGTCCTTCACAAAGACCAAGTGCGATTCATCCAAGAAATGTGCAGGCCACCATTCGAAAGAGAGCTACTACTGCGACCTTTCATGTAAATATATTGAAGGAAAAATTGGAAAAATAATTTAGTAGAGGAAGGCAATACTGTTGTATCTTGCATAACCCTCCAATTTCTATTTTCTGAAAGTTAAGGAGCAAAAATTTTGTAAATTGTAAAGCAAACTATAAACACTACACTCAACAATGAAAACTAAAGACAATTCCTTCTAAAAGCAGAGCACAAGCAAGTAAAGGAGAGCACGCTGTCATAATCATAATTCAGCGCAGTTCAGCGTAGTCAGAGGAGGAGCGCTGATCGCCGCGGAAGTGGTGGAATCACGACCTCGTGCCACGTGCAAGCACACTCAGCAGCACTGCCGAGAGCCGGTCTTCATGAGCGTGTCTTCTAATCTGCTTTTGTGAAGTAACTTTGCAGAAGATGAATATTTTCTAAAAGCCACATTCCATGCACATGAATGTGGTCCCTGAAAGAATGGCCAGACGGACATTTTACATTGTGGGCAACACAGAATTCTGAGGAAAATATTTTAAAGAATGCATAAAGCTGCCTGGTACACTCCAAAATGTACCAAAAGTGCAAATAAATATTTGAATACATAGGAAAAAAATTATGTGCAAGAAAAATTACACATTAACTCTTCTGAAATTAATTTATGGGTTCAATGAAATCCCAGTTAAGTTTCTAGAGGGATTTGTGTGGAACTTAATTATTGGATTCTTAAATTCACCTAAGGGGAAAAACAATAATGGTGCACACAAAAGAGATTAGTGAGAAGACAACTGGAAGCTTTCAGAGAAAGATTATTTTTCTACAAATAAATCAAGGCAGACAACTATCAAAACTATCTTGCTAGGCAAATGATCGGGAAGAGGCAGGCAAAGCTGGAACCTGCTCCTCGCCAACCGATGCGCAGCCCCAGCCAGGAGGAGGAGAGGTCTGCGCAGTGCATTTCAGCACCAGGCCATCCAGAGACTCAGCAGAGAACGGGGAGATGAAGCTGCTGTCTGTGCTGGTGGCAGGACACAAATTCAGGGAGGAGAGAGAGAAGTGAAAGTGGACAGACACAAGATGGCCACGGCTCTAGAAGCACAGGTGCAGGGCGCTGGTGGGCTTTATGCCAGGGCTTTTCACCAAGCCCTGTCTCAGCCTCTGCTGTCGCTGGACACAGGGTCGGGCACAGCAGCCGAAGGGAGGAGAGGTGGATCTACTCTCCGCTCAGAAGTGCCAGGCCATGGTCACCAGCTCAGGAGCAGAGGCAGCCCATGGAGGGGCCTGCAGAGATGCTACTACCTTACAATGGCCAGAAGTTGTGAGAGAAAGTAGGAGCCCCAAGCACGATGCCCACCGCGGATCCCCATCTCCCTGCTCCTACCGCCATCCAGGCCACAGCATCCCCAGACACAGTCACCTTCCAGAGCCCAGGCTCCAAGCATGAGCAGTTCAGCACCTCCAGATCCAAGCGTGAGCGGCTCCCCCCTCCATGCTGTGCACCACCCAGGCCCTGCCAGGTGAGTGGTGGAGGAAGTCCCACAAGCTCCCCCCTCTGCTGACCCTCACTGCTGGGCCCTCCCTGACCACTGCAGGTGTCTCCATGTTTCTGGGATCCACCCCACAGCTAGGGTGACCATGGCAGTGTGCGCATCCCTGCATCTGCCCATCCGCTTCCCTCCCCAGCCATCCCTGTGCTGGGGTAAATCCCAAGTCCGCAGTCTCATTCCAGCTGCCCCACACTGCCCCTCCAGTGCCACCTTGTGTGTCACCCCTTGAGCTCTTCCGGGCTGTTTGCCAAAAGCAAGAGGTCTGGGAAGGAGGCAACAGCAGGCAATGAATAAGCCACTGAGGGAGATTGATGTCATCAATTACTTAAAACATTGAACCCTGTGTGCATACAAACATCCCTGAAGACGCCTGAGTAAGACAATAAAAGTGGATGGGCTGGAGAGGGATTCAGAACACACAGCTGGGGAGATCCGGGGCCATCACTTCAGTAAGGAGGCTCCTCTTGGAGCACAAACAGGCCTGATGCAAGTCGGCTGAGCTGTAGGCAGTCAGCAAGGCAGAGGGAATGTGTAAGCATGTGAGGTCTTCCCTACCCAGACAAAGTGGGAGTATAGCATGGTAGGTAATGCACTACACACGAAGGCCAGGAGTCACTCTGCCTGGAAAAAGATCTGGTCACTTAACGTGGCTCACAGAACTACAACATGCCTCAGTTAGGCAAGCGCCCAGCTTCTTGTTTTTGTAAAAGGCCGGTTTGCATTTCTGTGTGGCTTTTGCCGCCAGGTGGAGACCCAGCACATTTGGGGCTCACTCTCCAGGTGGAGACCCAGTGGTTTGGGGCTCACTGTGAGGGCACCTCCTCCTGGCTGTGGCCCCTCCTGAGAAGGTCTCGCTATTGACTTCATCTGCGGGGGTTAGTTTTGCCGGACCTTGAGTTGGAGAAGAGTGGGTTTCTGAGAGTGCGCCTGCCTGTGCCGTCTTCTCCTGTGCAGTGGTGGCTTCGCTGATGTCCTTCCACAACACTGCGCACTGGCCTTGCAGGTCACAGCTGGCCTGCCCCTGTTGATCTGGCTGCTTCTGGAGGGGCCCGGTATGAAGGCTCCTCTGCGGCTGTTCCCGTGCATACACTCACCACCAGCAGGACACTCATGGGGGGTGGGGCGTGGATGTGCTTAGCTCTAGGAGACACTGCCCGGTGGCTTCTCCAGGTACTGAGAGCAAGGGTTGTTTCCACAGCCTTCCCAAGTAAGGTCAGTGCATCTTCCATGCGTAGCAGATGAAGACAAAGTGCTCCTGCTCTTTCCCTTGTCTTTCTCTTTCCTTCCTCGAGTCTACATGTCCCCACCCCACCTTCCCTCTTCTGCACGTCCTGCTCTGTGCCCACACCATGGCAGGCCTCCAGCCCACTGGGCAGAGGTCCCCACTGCCTGAGCAGACCCATCAGCTACTGCTCCAACTGCTGGGCTCAGCAGCCTCCTAATTTGAAGCGCTCTATCTGCCACCCCGTAGTTTCTTCCTCTGATACTTCTCAGAGCTGCACTTCTGCTGGTAATTACCTCCAGCCTCCAGCTAACAGGAAAGCAAGAATATCTGAGGCAGGACTGACCAGAAGGGCCTGCCCCTGCCCTCCACATTTGATGCCCAGAGCGGGGTGCAGAGATGGAGGCTCATTAGAGGGCCAGCCACCTCCACAGTCAGGGCTGCAACTCCCAGGCTGCTGTCACTTGCTTCTCCTGCCCTGGGAGATGACTTAGTCTCAGTTCTGGAGCCAACTAAGCCCCGGGCCCACATACACTATTTAACTAAGAGAGAAAGGGAAATGCAGTATGCAGCATTGGTTCCTGAACCTCTGATTCCTGATTCCTTATTCCTAGGAAGCTCTGATTACGGCACTCAAAGCACGGAGGCAGGTTGCAGAGTTGGTTCTCAGTATCGAAGGACGCAAGTGTGGAAATGTCTTCTGTGGAGTGCAGGGAGCCAAGCCTTTAGCAGCAGTGCTATGGCTCTTTTACAGTGTGGCACCCATGGGCCCAGCACTCTCCACAGCCCTGAAGTTCAGCCCAGTGTCACTCACGCAGCACACAGGGCTTTACTCTGCAGCATTCACATGAAAGGCATTTCAGAAAACAGAGCAAATGGAACCTCCCATGGGCCTGTGTGGGTAGACTCTCCTCCCAGGGGCACCTGCAAGGCCAGAGTGACAGAGCCCTGAATGGGCACAGCAGCCAGCTCCCCTGGACTCTCCCCTTCCTCCCTGCCCACCCAGGAGGTCCAGCTCACAGCCCACGCTGGCTGGCTGCAAGTCTGCCCTTCCTCTCTTGGCCAGGGTCCACAGGCCAGGGTCATAGCCAGAGCAGAAGCTGGGTGAGTCCAGGGCTGAGGCTGCACCTAAGCAGAGGCTGGGCTTCCACTGGGAGGTGGGAGACACGCTCACTGGGAGGAGCCACAGAAAGTGGAAGGTGGCAGGCACTGCCCTCGGGGCTCTGCTATCACATGAGGCCTGCATGTGACATGAAGCAGCACACTGTACCTCACAAGTGCTGTGGCACCAAAAGGCACATTCATGATTAAATAAAGAGCACTGGGCTTTCCTGATGAGCTGGGGGGTGATCTAATTCCTCCATATCTCTTCTTTCTCTCCCTCCCTCCATCCCTCCCTCACTCCCCTCAGTCTAGGCCCTTGTGCCTGTCTGTCTGAGCTTCTGTGCCCTCCAGGAAATGGCACTGAGCCCTCCCTATCATTCTAGCTGGGCCTTCCTTCTCCCCTGTGCACTCAGCCATGGCCATGAGGCACAACACTGGCTTTGCACCCCACGGCTTGTGCCAACATCAGTGTTTCAGCCCACTGTGAAGGCTGACCAGGTATGGTGAATTCCCAGCCCTGGCTCTGCTGTGTTCTCTGGGCCTGGCACCATGCAGGGAGGAGTATCTGGGGGCAGGGGTTACAGCAGGGGCCTGTGGCAGCTCTGCAGTCTGGCACAAGATGTTGCAGTGTTTTCATCTGGATGGACAGATGGGGCCTCCTCCTAGGGTGGCTGCGCTAGGCACATCCGCCCCACTCTGCTCAGGGCCAAGATCCTTGCAAAGAGCATGCCCATGGGTCCCAAAGCAGGCGAGCAGGACCAAACCCAACCATCCAGGTATTTTCTTTACACTTAAGGCTCTAAATGTATCCATTCAACACAGAAACATTGTGTAACACATATCATCAAAAGTCTCTGTAGAATGCCTTTGGACTTTTGCTTTTGTTGTTCAAGTTTTGCAGTTCTTCTGTTTTAAACCAACACGGGGGCTGAAACCCAAGCCCTCACATGAGGTAAGCTGCTTCTGCTCTGAGCAACACACAGCCCTTGATCAGTGGCCCAGGGCTTCGATCCTCCTGCCTCGGCTTCCAGAGTGGCTAGGGTTGCAGGTGTGCACCACTTTACTCCACTGTGTCTTTGGGCTTTACAAAGCCTGAGTACAAATCAAGTGTTGCTTAGAAACACTGCACAATGTCTGAAACAACAGCAACAGGGGTGGGGAAAGCTTCGGGTTATTCAGGTTTACAGGTGCCGAGTTCACCGAGCTCCTCTGCTCCAGTGCACAGCACCCTGTGACCGATACTGCAGCCTCAGCCACCCAGTGCAGATGGGAGTGGTGCCACCCCATGAGCTCCTCTGCTGCATAGGCTGCCCCTGCTGAGCAGGCCCACAGAAACCTGAGATGGAGAAACTGAGGTTTACACAGCAAGGTGAGACTGGCTGCTATGGACCTTCAGAGGGGCTGCCGAAGGGCCATGGTCAGGGGCCCTGGCTTTGCCTGTTAGCCACGCCGAAGCTGAGAGTGCCACTGTGCCGAAGAGAAACTGTATGGAGCTTTCTTCACATAAAAAGCTGAGTCCTGCATTGGTAAGGAAGAAGGTAGACAGCTTGTGAAGAGCACTAAGATCACAAGGAAAGGAACCTTCTGTCTTCAAAGCTGCGGAGGACAAAGAGACTCACATTTGTGTGGCTACTGCCCCCAGAGCTAAGATCTCCAGCTTAGGAGGGAACACAAGGTGTTGTGTGGTGTGTGTGAGAGCAGAAAGGACATCTCACACACATTGGCATAGACTCACACTCGCACACACTCGCACTCACACTTGCACTCACTCACATGGTCCTGCCCAAGGCTGCAGGCATCCACTGGATGCTGCCCCCAGGAATAGGGGCAGCCGATGTGTGGATGCCTACAATTACCCTTCACTTCCCATTAGTGGCAGAGGGGGCTGTTTCTCTGCTGTACTCTTGTCCAGGGACTCAAGCTCCCCAAAATCAAGCCATTCATCTCAGCTTTCAGCTGCCACTTCCCAGCAGTGGCCCGAAGGCTGGATGGAGCACAGAGGAAGGAGCTCTCATTTACCAGGAGAAGATCTCCAGCCTCCACTGCTGCCTTCGGGGCTGCATCTGGCTCCTCAGAAGCCTGTTTGCCTTCTGACGCAGGCTGTTGACTTTCCCACAGCACCTCCCACCAGGTTCCTGAGAAAGCTCCAGGCCTCCAGCCTCTGGCTGAAGCCGCTGTCTCCCCAGTGCCCAGGCAGCCCTTTCTGCTCTCACCATCTGCCTGTGAGTCAGCATGGAGGGACTAGGTATTATCTCCACATATACAATGGAGACACTGGGCCCAAGGGGTGCTGGTGCCCCATAGCTGTACCTTAGTCTAGATTAAGCATTCCTTTCCTATGGCTTTTCCTTCTCTGCAGAGCTGAGATGGGACAGGCAGTCAGGAGCCTGTATCCATCAGGGGGACAGGCTACAGGGACAAAGCCTCAGGAACACTCCTGGGTTAGTGTTGCAGTGGGCGCCCTGGGACAGATCACAGGGACAAGGCCCCAGGAACACTCCTGGGTCAGTGTCACAGTGGGTGCCCTGGGACAGACACAAGGACAAGATCCTTGGTGCACTCCTGGGTTAGTGGTACAGTGGGTGCCGTGGGATCCTGAGAGGCCCAGGCAGACACCTGGCCATCTGGGTGCCAGGGAAAACAACAAGGTTTGGGGCCAGAATTCCATTGCTTGAGAGCTTTCTGCAGTGAGAAGACAGATGCCTTCTCCATAGGAGCAGCACTGCTCTTGCAGGCCCTAGGATGAAGGGTGGAGCCTGGGACACATTTCCTCCAAGAGGACATAGGTGGAGCATGTCCAGGAACTGGTCCTGGTCCCTAAATTGCATCACTGCATGCTGCAGGACTGACGCCTAGGTGGTGGCTTCCATCCGAAGGTGCACAGAGCTTTGTCTCTCAGTGCCACCTGACTCAGAACACCATATCATGTGTCCTGGTTGAGTAGCAGGTGGGAGACATGTTTAGGGAATGCTTGTAGTCAGCTAGGCACCGCCAAGCTCCCCCATCCTTGGAAGTCCCTCCCTCGGGGTCCACTCCTGCTGCAGTCCCAGGAGTATGCAGGAGGCTGAGGAGTTCTCAGGCTGTGGAGCCTGACCAAGGTCTACATGAAGTCACTGATTTTTCATTTATTGAATATGGCAAGTACAAGGCTGTCCCTGCTTTGCAGCAGATCGCACAGCACAGATGTGGGAGTCAAAACCGCGATGGAGCCACACAGTGTGCTGATCAGCACACACACTGCAGAGCAGACTCAGTAGCTATGGCTCTGCCCCACGTGGGGAGGGTGACCTCCAGAACCTGGGGTGGTGAGCTGTGCCAGGGCCCAAGTCCCCGTGGCCGAGTGAGAGGAAGCTCCAGAAACTGCATTCACCCAGTACAACCTGCCCAGCCCGGTTTTGGGTCAGGTGCTCTGTGAGGGACTGGGGAGGGGACAGTGAGTGACACCAACCTGGCCTCAGCTTAGGAAGCTGCACCTGACCCCTCACTACAGACACCAGGCAACCCCCACGATCCCTGTGATCCCAGAAGAAAAGAGCTTTGAGTTGAGCTGGAGACTGGACAGAGGTCTGCATTGAGAAACTGAGCAAGCCTGTCCAAAAGCCCTGGTAGGGCCTGGTGGGGAGCCCATGAACAGCTCTGCAGCAGTCCGAGAGGACAGAGAGGTACTGCAGCTCTGGCAGGTCAGTATCTGGAGGCCAGACACTGTGGCCTCGTGCAGGCTTTGGGCAGAGGAAGCCCTGGCCTCCAGGGAGAAAACACAGAGTGGAGGTGGACCCAGGGCTGAGAGAGGTTGGAGAAGAGGACAAGGCTAGGAGGGGCTAGGTCCTAACACTCCAGCAGGGGGAACTGAGCGGTGGTGAGCAAGCTCACTGCAGCTTGAGTAGCCAGAGGCTGGCAATCAGTGGAAGTGCTTGATCCTCAAGCTTCCTTCTCTCTAAAGTCAATGTGCTGGGTGAATCACATGCAATGCTGGGTGGATCATGTGAAATGCTGATTGGATCACATGTGATGCTGGGTGGATCACATGTGATGCTGAGGTGGATCATGCACGGTGCTGGAGTTAAGGGTGCCCGGCCTTGTGTGAGTGCTGCCCACCATTGGCATAGCCTGGATAGAATAGATGGGGCAGAAGGAGGGCCGTTGGCCACTTCAATCCCTGCGGCCTTGCTGCTTTGCTGCCCTCTGCTTGCCATGGACAGCATCTGCTCCATGACACCCTCTCCTGTGCCGCCCTGCCTTGGAGCCAGCCAACTATGGGCTGAAACCACTACAAACTCTGAGCCAAATAAACCTCTCACCCTTCAACTTTGGCTACTAGGAGTCCTGCCTTAGCAATGAGAAAAGGAGCACAGGTGAGGTGTGCGGGACAGTGATCAGCCAGTGGGAACAAGGCCGCCCTGGGCTTCTCACTGAGCCCTGGGCGTGGGCTCCATGACAGAGACCTCTGGTTGGACAGGCAGTGGTGCCCTTTCCCAGAAGTGAGCTCAAACACCTCTGCCTGCAGTGGGCTGGAGATATCTGTTCCACCTCAGCACCAAGGCTGCATCCTCAAGCCTCCCCACTACACAGAGAGGCTGACATCCCTGCAGCCCAGCTGTGTCCACCACCCACCTGCAGCACAGGAGCCTCCATGGGCACCTGCATCTGGGGTGGAGTATGCACTGCTGAAGACTGAAATTAAGCATCCGGGTCCCACACTGGCATTGTTCAAGTACTACCATGGGCAACCATCCTGCAAAGCCCAATGCGAAGACTCTCAGAACAACGTCTGGTGCTTGGACTCCAGGCTGGTGAAAGAGGAAACCTGATGATTTGTCCCCTGCATTTCCCAAATGGCAGGAGGATGCCTCACAGCCTCCCCCTGGTGCTGTGACATGGTCAGCACTGTGGACGTGGCTCCATGGCCAGCCTGGCCCGGGAACACTAGCCCAGCAGGAGGGCACGTGCTCCGGGGAATACGCAGGAGAGTGGGGAGGAGCAAGGATAGGGCATGGAGTGATTCACACTTCCAGAGCTCTAACCTTTGAACCTGTCCTTCCCAGGAGAAAATGTCATGTGCCTGGAGGCAGACTTTGGATGTGTCTGTTGGTACGGGCGCTCAGAAACCCGTACGCAGGCTGGGGAGGTGGCTGTGTGGAATAAGTGCTTCCCTGGCAAGTTCAATCCCCAGTTCCTCCAAAAAAAAGAAACCCATACGCATGTAAGCCAGGGACAGTGACATGCCCTGTGTCCAAGCCAGGATCGCACAGCAATTAGAAGGCCTGAGATGACCTCTGGGTGGTCCTCCCTGTGGACCTGCAGACCTGGCCCCTCAGTCTCACTCATTCTCATCATAATTGAATCAAAGCAACACTTGTCCAGCAAATTTTCCTGCTTAGTTGTAAGGAAGTTCTGCATAGAGTACAAAATGAGTAAGAGAAGAACTTAGACCAGGTACCAGGGCAGTGCAGTTGCTAGGATCACTGGAGTCCCAGAGAGATGGGTGCTTCCCATGCAGGGCTTAGGTTCTGCAGCATGGCCAAGAGCAAACACGGGCTCAGAGCTGAGCGGCGCATGAGCAGGCAACAGGCAGGTGACCTGCAACTTCCTACACTGAGGTGGGTGCTCTGGGTGCGCCACCCTGCTTGCACCTGCAAGGTAGGCTCTAGTATTTTGTCACTTTTCAGCAAACAGACCAGCCATGGGTCACCTGGAAGGTTATTGGCAGTGCTAGGAGGAGCCCATGTCTCCTGAGCAGGTGTCTCTGCAGGCTGTGATAGGCCCATCACTGTGACACAGTAACTGACACCTGTAGCCTAAGGAGGAGAGGCAGGCTGCTCAAGCTCCACTCAGGAGACAGAACAAGGGCGCCTGCTGTAGTGAAGGACCAGGAGCCCCATGCAGACCCAAAGGCCCCCTCCACAGACAGACAAACTCATGCAGAAGTGCTCTCCACCCACCCCGGGGAGACCCTCAAAGGACTAGGTGGAATCCCATGCTAGCTGCCTCCCTCCCCAGGGCCGGGACAGCTTAAGGTGCCGGGCACAGGGCCTGAGGCCCAATTGATTCCGAATATATTCTCATCCTAAACCAAGTTCATCATTGGGCCCTGTGGATAAAACTCTAGCACTATTCTTTCTTTGCCTGAGCTCAAAGACTCCAGATTTAGAGATGGTTTTTCCATCTTCCTTTGGGTGGGAAGATAAATTCTACCTTTTGCACCTGGGAAGGACTCACAGTATTTTCTGGGGGGGCTGTGACAAATTCCCATAAATGAAATGCTCAAAACAACAGAAAGATGCTCCCCCACCCTGCGGCCAGAACCCTAAGAAAGGTGAGAAGATGTGGCCATGGCCAGCCTTCTCCATCCTCTCCTTTCCTCAGCCAGGGTGAGTAAAATGAGTTGAGAAGCAGCCCAGGGGAAGGCACAGTACAGGTGGTCAGAGTCTGTGTCCCCAGTCACCTCGGGAAGGCTGTCCAGGAACCAGCAGCACGAAGACAGCCCAGGGCTGTTCCATGAGCAAGAAGTCCTGGCGCAGCAGTCACTTAGCACTGGGGCTTTCTGCACAACACGCAGTATCACCCACATGTGTGTCCAGAGCTAAGGAGAGCAGGGTGAGGGCCCGGTGGAAGCCCCTGTGCAGCCACAGGATCACCTCTCTACTGCCTGTTCCAGGATGCAAAAGGCAGAGGAGTCTGGACGCAGGCCAGAGTGGCCGCCCAGAGACGTGATACTCCCTGGCAGGAGTGTAGTGTCCCTTAACTCTCTTAGGAAATCAAGCTTGAGAATTGAGGTGTGGAGAAGCAAGTGGAGAAAGGGTCACACATACCACAGAGTGTGGAAGGGTGAGTGGTAGGAACCACAGCAGGGCATTTGCAGCATGGAGAGAAGCCTCAGCCAGAGGAGCGGCTCCCAGCACTGAGGGAGAAGCCCCCAGCTTCTTCCTCACACGCAGCGACCTGTCACCGAAGCACTCCTCTTCTGTAATGAACAAAGCTCTCCTTTCTTTGGCTACAGAGATGCACAGGCCTCACGCGGAGAAACCCCCAACTGCAAGTCCAAACATCAGGTATTGAAAGTCAGCTGAGAGTTGAGAAAATGAAGTAACCAGAGCACTTGTCGGCACACTCCTTCTAACAGCCTTGCATGTCCCACTCTGGGGGCGATGCACGTATTCATCCAGACACGAGAAATGTGAGGATTTCCTGGTAGAGTATCAAGGGGAAGTTTGAAAATGGCATTTTCTGCTGGGATCAAGGTGCGCTGAGAGGTTGTTTAGCATCTCAGTATACAGCGAGGTGCCATCTGAGCGAGTGCAGGACCCCTCACGGAGGGCTGCAGATTTGGAGTTAGGAATTCCTCAAAAGCATAGAGTTCAGAACCCAACAAATGCATGTGCTGCAGTCAGGCGGGAAAAGAAGAGACCTGGAGGAAAGGTGGCCACAGGGACAGCGGGGCAGGTGCTACCAGTCAGGTGCTGTGGGCAGAGCCCTCATGCACCAGCTGGAGCTGGGAGGCAGTCCTGACCTGCAGCCCAAGAGCCAGGTGTCTGCTCCAACCTGCAGCTGGAGGTGAGTCTGCCTCTGCACAGCTGCTCCTGGGCAAGGAGGTGGGCAGGGAAAGGGCAGGCAGGGAAGAGCCGAGAGACAAGGAGGGAGACAGAAATAAGAGGTAGTAGGAGCTGTCACCCTCGCATGCACGCCTGCCCCTTGCTCACAGCGCACTGTGCCTCCACAGCACAGGGGGCCTTGGCACCAGGGAAGGAAGGGAAATCACTGAGGTGGGGCCCTGACACCTCACTGGGCGCCAATGTGAGCCTCTCTGAGACTGCTTGAGTGCTCCTGGGAAGATTGTCGGCCCCACCTGCCGCGACCTCTGTGGTGGCTGACTGATGGAGGTCATTATGAAGCAGCTCTGAGCAGGACTTAAGTCAGCCAACTGGCTTCCAAGCTCACTCATGAGGCTGCCCTGGCCTGGGCCACAGGTCCTGCTGAGGCCTGTGCTGGTGGGTCATCAAAGGACAACACAAGGTCACAGCTGAGGACACCTGGCTCCAACCTCCATTAGTGAGATAGAGACCACAGCTACAGCAAGGCCGGGCTCACCAAGTGGGGTGTCCAGCCTGCTTGGATCAAAATGGTCATGGGTTGAAAAAATTGGGAGTTGAAGCCAGAGGTCAGGATCCAGCTGGAGAAAGAGCCTGACAAGGGACTCAGAACCCAGGACAAGGCAGACAAACTGAAGTAAGGACTGCAGTTCTGGGCTTGGAAGAAGTGAGAGCTGGGCCTCAGCTGGAGCAGCAGTGCCGGGAATGGTGGTCCATCCATCCTGGGGCCCAAAGATGACTCCCCTGCCTAGGAAGCTGGTTGGTTCTGGGAGTGGGAAGGAGGCCTGCTTGGGGCCGCAGCAGTATGGCATGGGATCCAGGAAGGGCACTGCAGGCCGTGTGCCAGCTATAGAATGGAGCTAGACAATCACAGGTAAGGCCTGGGACATTTGCTGTTGTCCTCTGAGACGGCACTGCTGATCAGGAGAGCCTCAGGAGGTGGCCAGAGGACACATGGGCCAGGGCCGCTGTGGCAGCTGAGAGCAGATCGGCCCCATCCAGGGGGCAGCCAGAGAGGGGCAGGCGCCGAACAGGCAGCAGGAAGCCCTGCTCTTCCAACAGGAAGCACCCAGCACTCAGAGCTCAGCAGTCGCCCTTCCAAGCCTTGCCCTACCTGAAGCTGACTCCAGGAGCCAGCTGACTCTGGCTAATGTCAGTGTGCTTTCTTGGTCTCCCTCATGGTTCAGAGACACAGCCACACCACATCTTTAGGCAGCACTGCTGCTCTGTCCTCTGCTCCACCCCCATCACTGCAACCTAGTTCTCTGTGCTGTCTCCCCCTCACATAGCCTGCCAGGAGCCCTGGGCCCACTACAGGCACTTTCTGCACAAGCGCACTAACCCTCCTCCTTCAAGGCTGCGGCAACCTCCTCCCTGCCCTGTCTCACAGCTAACTCTCAGCTCCTGCCTCTGCTGAGCCCCCAGCCACATCCACACAGCGCAGTGTCCCACCTTGTGAGCTGCTCCACTGCTGTTTCTGGGCCCACATGCACTCCCCTATCCTGCACCCTGTTTGATTTCTCCATCTCCCCTTCTCTCTCTCCAAACTCTGGGCTTGGTGTGCCTGGCGCTCTTGGGCAGGGCCTCCTTCTCCTGTGTTTGCTGCATGCGTGCTACTGTTCCCCGGCAGGGCATACAGCACTGATGCATTTATGACTTCTAGTGTATGTTTCTGGCACTAAATTTCAGACCTGCACATGCAACTGATTTTTTGTCATCTCCAGAGCAATATCCCTGAAGTGCACACACAGCGAAGTGGACCTCTGACTTCATGCCTTTCCTACGGCCAGTCTGCCTTGGTCTGGCCCTGCCCAGTCCTTCCAAATGTCAGAATCAGCCTTGGCTTTCACCTCTTTTTACCCCCATGCATCCTGTCCATCTGGAAGCCCCTGGCTCTGCCTCCTCCATAAACCTGCATCAAAGCCCTGCTTGCTGCCTCTCCTATTGCCTCTGATGCTGGCTGCCAAGTGCCACACCATCTCCCGCTCACCTTAACTTGCTCCTGTTGCTGCTCTTCGTTGGGTGTGCTAGAGTTGATTTTTGAAACTAGTTCTGGTTTTCCTTCCTCCATTATAAGACCAGTCAGGACAACAGGATTGTTCCGGTGTCCTGTTCACTTTATTTGTAGGGGTCCTAGTTCAGTTCCTGACATGAGGTGGGAACTCAACAAATATTCTTAAGTAAATTAATTATACAACTCAAGTGGGAAGACAGGAGAGCAGTTGCAGGAAAAAGTAACAATCCCCTGCCTGTCATGTGTTGTCTTTCAACAGGAAAGTCTCCAGGAATTTTCCTTTCCTGTCATTGTTCAGAAATGGGCCATTGGACCACCCTGAGCACAGGGCTGGTCAAATGGGAACTCAGTTGTTGGAGCTGGCCTGGACCAATCTGGCTCACCTGAGGGGGACGGGTGAGCTTTTTGCCTGGTGCCTGCACAGAATGGGGCTGTGCTCCTCCAGCAGGTCTGTGGCACCAGGGATGGTGGTTAGGAGGTTGGGAGCCGGCTCTTGGGCACAGGCTGCTGACTTGTTGGGCATGCTCTGCAGGGAGGCCCAGACCTGTGTCTCAGCGGTATTCCATGTGGGAGAAGGGATGGTGGAAAGCCACGGCCACAGGGAGGAGGCTGCGGCCTACACTCAGATTGCTCCAGAGCAACTTCCACCTTCATAAGCTTTGGCCCTGGATCAACCGTGCCTACAAACTTCAGCTTCCTTACCTCCTAAAAGGAGGTGGTTCAGCGCTTCAGGCTAGTGTGAGGTGGTCAGTCCAGACAGACCTGAGCAGTGGCTGGCAGGTCTCAGCCTCGTCCCATGCTACACTCAGAGCTCTGCCTGTAGGGCTCTTGTCCTTTGCACGCAGAGCCAGCCCCTCCTCCTGGGATGCTGTGCATCCTCATCCATGAGCTCTGTAGAACTGCACAAGGCTGGATGCAAGGCTGGGCTCTCCAGACTGAGCCTCACACAGATGGCCTTTGGTGCATCACTTAAATTCTCGAATCCCCATAATCATTTCTCTGTATGAAGTGATTATGTCTGCATCTATCTCATGAGATTTTTAAGATTAGTAAATAAGAAGCACAGATATCTACATGCAGATAAAAGTAAGGGAGCAATAATGACAGTACGATGCCCCCTGTGCCCACAGAACCCCAGGCACTGCAGCTGCAGAGAACGAGGGGCAGTCCGTGTGCCACATCTCTGTGGCCACATCTGTGCTCCATCCAGGAGGCAATGTCCCGGCAAATGTTATCCTTTCTGCAGATGAGAGTGAGGCGGTTCTTCAGCAGCACTGAGCCCTCTCATCAGAAGTAGGAGAAGTGACTCCCAAGTGCTGGGTCCCCTCCAAGCTGGCGAGGAGGATGCCAGATGTGGGGTGCAGGCGTGAGCCAGAAGCTGTCACCTCCCTGCGTATCCTTACCCAGCAGAAGTGGATCCATGTGGGCCCCGTGTGTGGGTGCCGAGCTGGAGCCTCCTTATCTGCTTTCCCCAGCTCCTGGCTGGGACTCAGCGCAGCCCCAACTCCATTTTAAGCAGCAGTGAAGGCTGAGTTGGTCCATCTCGGGGGAGATCAACAAATTCAGATATTTAATGAACATTTTTGTGTGAGGCACTGTTATAAATTTTTGGGATAAAGCCATGAAAAAGGTAGACAGAGTTTCTGTTTTGTGGTGCCTTTGTAGAATAAATTTTAGAACAATTAAAGTAGTGATGTGTCTGCCATGAGCAGTAAGGGAGGGCAGGACTTAAGGAATGGGCTTAGAGAGCACAGACAACATGGAAAGGGAGGACTCCTCCAAGAGCCACAGCCAAGAAGAAACAGGAAAAGTCTGGGATAGATCTCATAAATGTTTTGCCAAGTACAGGTGGTCCTCAGCGGGCCCGGCCCTATGCAGTTATCAATGAACACATGAGCCAACAGAGCAATTTTGACAATAGCAAAATTACAACTATGCCATGACCTTTAAATCCTTATTGAAACACTATTCTTACTGTCATCTACAAATATAGAGTAATAAAATTAATATAACCAATGCAGAAGTCCCTTTCCATCCCAGCAATGCCCTATGAGTGACAGAATTGCCCTTTCTTTCTTCTTCTTTCTTTCTCTCAATGTATTTGGTACAGTGTCTGCAGGGATTACAGGGTCTCACTACACAGATCAGATTCCTAGTGATTCTCCTGCTTTCATCCTCCCAAGGGCTGGGATTTCAGGTGCCCACCACCACGCCTAGTCTCAATCGCCATCTCAGCACACCCCAGGGGCAGGCTGGCATGGCACAGGACTGCCATTTCTGTCCCCTGGGCATTGGGCTCGTCCAGCACAAGGCAGTGCGAGCAGAAGGGTCGGTGTTACTCTTCTGCCCAGTGCGAGGAGCCGGCCTGTAGACCGCTGTACAGTCCCTTTCCACCCCAGTGGGTGGCTCCCTAAGCCAGCTAGGTGCAGAGCTGAGCGAGCTGCCCTGGAAAGCAAGCGCCTGCGCTGTTCCGAGAAGGAGGCTCTTAAACTCTACAGTGTCTCAGGCCTCCCCAGAGGGTTTGGCCAAGCAGCTCGGTGGCCCCTGCTTGACGCTCCTTAATGAGCCACTCTCAGGTGGAGACCAGCAATCGCCATTTGTGACAAGCTCCCAGCTGGGCCAGGGACACAACTTTGAGAAAATGGGAAACAAATGTGGTTTCTCCAGACAGTGAACGTGTGTGTACACACACACACACACAGACCGCTGCTTAAGTGGGAGGAGAGAGGAGGGTACCACTGCACGCAAGACTGAACTTGAGCCGCAGGAGGTGATGCTAGGGGTGGTATGTCTGTACGACATATGACAGGGGCATGCAGAGCATGTGAGAAGAAGGTAAGCACTGCCTTGTGCCTGGAGCCAAGCCAAGGTCCCCTGCAGGAAGGCTGGCCCTTGCTGACAGACTTGAAGGCCACCCTCAGACTAATCTCTGACCTGGGTAGAAGTCAAGGAGATTCAGACTTTAATGGCAGAAAATGCCTGTTATCTGTGTCCTCCAGTGAAAATGTGGCTTTATGTTTAAGTGTGAGCACATGCGTGACTCCAGACCACTAATAACACTAATGAAGACTTCGCCAGAAATAGAAGCCTCAGCTAGTTCATGTTTTTTTATCACTGAAAAATATCCTAGGTGGGGTCCAGGTACTTTCCAGCATGCTGCCCACAGCAGCTTTTACCTCTGACCTCTAGACAATCCATGCACCAATGAAGGAGCACGTGTTCCACTATTTTACAGATTCAAAAAGACTTTTTCATTATTTCATTCAGTTTGCTTTGTAGCCCTATGTATTCTAATCTCATGCATTTCAAATACACAAACACATAATCTGTAGGTACACAGGAGCCTACAGATTAAAAATTATCCTAAACAAAAATAAATAAATAAAATTTAAGAAAAGGAAAACTTGTAAAAAAGAAAGCTAAATGATCAGGACTGAATTTTATAGAAATTGCTTTGTCTTGCTTAGTAGGTTCAGTTTAGTATGGTGGCTACAAGTGAGGCTAAATTGCCTAGCGGAGGCTGGGGCTGTAGCTCGGTGGGTGGCGGGGCACCTGCCTAGCATCCATGGGGGCCTGGGCGGGACCCCAGCACTGCCTTGCTCCTTAGAGAAGATTCACTGTCCTGAGCCACTAAGACCTGGACCTCAAGCGTCACTGCAGCTACAGCACTGATGTGGAGGGGAAGGGCCCAGCTGCCTGAGGCAGGGGAAGGGTGGAATGGGCAGGGGCACCCGGGGCTCACAGCAGACAGAGCTGAGTGGAAGTTCTTCAAGGGTGGGCGGCGCCCCACACCCAGGACAAGAGGCAGAGCTCATCAGTCCTTGGGGATGCTCACCGAGACAAAATGCCTGCATGGTGACTTTTCTCACACAATGCAGTGACACTGATGGAGTTTCGAAGTGGCTTTGCCTGAGCCAACGGGGAGTGCATGTGATTGGGTCAAAGATATTCGGGTTAGGCCTGTTTCATAAATTCAGAAGACACTAACTTGCGATTCTGCTGGGTGAACTCAAGGGCTCAGCCGGCATGCAGGGGCCAGGAGCAGATGGCCCTCAGGGAACCACGGGGTGCCTGACCACAGTGAGCTGGGTGAAAGCCAGCAGACCGCCCCACACCTTTCCAGACCTCGGCTCCTCTTTTCTGAGGTCTCACTGCTTTCCTCCTGGGCAAGCCCACACAGCACAGCCACGTATCTGTACAATGAGATCCCCCAGTCCTACTGGCTTTTTGCTTTAGCGGAGCCCAGTGGATATCTATAACTTCCACTCAGCAAATTTTAAAAAATGGAGTTTTTAACAAATAAAACCATACACTGTGATAAGAGCTATGGTATTGGTCTACCAATTGCCCTGCAAATGGTTTTGAAGAGCCGATCATCCTCACAACCTGGCAACACGTTCTTCTTATCCTCTCAGATTGAGAAGCAGATGTAATTATAGGTCCCTTTGGCAGTATTTAAGCATATAATCACTCACAAAGATGCCGTTCTCAAAATACCAGGCACCACTTTAGACAGGACCCCTGCGGGGAGTGGTGGGAGGTTGGGGCTTGTTTGTGTTTAGAGCCAAGGAGGGAGCCTGGAGCAGGGCAGTTTCAGTGGATGGTATCGGGCATCCACCTGGAGCCTGCTCCCTGCCTCAGCAGGGCCTTGCTGGGTTCTGCTCCCAACTGCAGGCTGCATCCCACGCACAGACGTGTGACATCACCTGCTGCCCGGGGTGTTTATTCTCATCCTAGCTAAAGACTGCCAGCCTTCCTCGGCTCCTTTATTCACTTGCTCATCCACCCACGTGTCTGCCCCATCCATATCCACCTACGTGGCACGTGCTTGTTTATTCATATGAAATGTGATTATTGAGTTGTACTTGAACTCTCCACAATATGTAGGAAAGAGGAAACAATACACACACAAGGGACCGGGCATGACGATGACCTTGTTTGATCATGGCATACAGTGTACAAGTACCAGATGATCACCTTTTACCATATAAATGTTTGCACAATTATTGTGTATTGATTAAAACTATGAGAACATGAGCACCACATGAATGTCAGGCGCCCATCCTGTGCCTGATCTCACGCTACAGACTCTGTGGAAACAGAAATGCCTGAGAGGACCCCTGCCTCTCAGGCTCACCAGCCTAGGGTGGGCGGGGCAGGAGCAGGGACTCTGCCAGCACTTCACCTTTGAACTGATGGCTTGCTTTTTATAACCTGACTTAAGTGGTCATTGAAGGGATGCAGCTAAAGGGTGCTAAGAACAGCCTGTCTCCGGATGCCTTTGTGCATGCATATAATTTTTGTCCTTTTGCTTTGAACTCATTTGTGTCTTCAGATTCAAGTACAGTAATGCCTTGGTCACAGACACTTCTTTTTGCAAACAATTCAGTTTATAAACAAAAGCATTTGGAAAAATTTTGCTTCTGTTCACTAACTCCACATTGGGTGACAAACACAACCACAACCATCTCCTGCCCCCAAATGCAAATGCAGCCATCTTCCATAAATTGTAGAGCAAGTCAAATTCATAAACCGTAGCACTGTAGAGTAGCACTGTAGAGTCTTGCATAAACAGCGCACCGTCGAGTCTTGCTTCCTTGTCCAGTCCTACCATCTCTGCAGCGTTACACCACTGTTGCTTTAATATAACAACCAGTATGGTTGGGGTTTTAACTACTGCACTGTATAATTTGCTTCCTAGAAAGCCATCTGCTCTTTATCCTTTCTTTCCTCCCTTCCTTTGAGTTGGTTGCATGCATTTCTGTATTTCACTCTGTCTCCACGAGTGGCTCACTCCCTATACTTTCGTTTGTGCTTGGTGGTTCTTTGCAATCCAGGGCACACCCCTTTTGTTCCCCAGTTGCCCTTTGAACTGTGTCACGCCCCCTAGTGGCAGCATGACAGCTGTGCAGCCCTGACCTCTACATCCCATTTCCTGTCCCTGTACTTCGATTAGCTTTTGCTTTTTTAAAAAACTGAGGTTTTGGTTTTCATTTAAAAAAAAAAGTTTTCACTGAATAAGCACCATTGTTGCTGTGTTTTGTGCTGCCTAAACACCACCCAGCATACATAGGCTGTGGCGAGAAGTCCTCCATCACTGTTAAGCTGCCTGCTCTGCGTTGGCCTCTCGTCCCTCCAGCATCCTGCTTTTCTCTTTGTCTCTGCTTCTGGAAACTTAGCTGTGATGCATATTTTTGTGGTATTCTCCATGCTGACTTGGGGCTCAGGGCCTCTTGTTTTGTAACCACATAATTTTCATCAAATTACATCACCTGGGCCTCTAAGCCATTATTCGTTCAAACATCATTGCTGTTTCCTTCCTCTTTCTGGTATTCCAAGTCCACACCATGAGACTGTTTCCTGCTGGCCTGCAGGACCTGAACATTTCCTTCCAGCCCATTTAAAGTATCTGATTCTCTGAATTCGCAGCTCTCACGCTGCACACTCTCCTGCCCCGCCTTCCTGTTCTGTGGGGTTTAGGGGCCAGGTAGGGAATTGGATGTAGACTGAAGCTCACACAGCCAGCTGCTGCAGGACTCAGGTCACCCACCAGCGCCTCAAGAGAAGCATCTCGGGTTGTGCTGTTCTCACTGTTGCCCCATCACTTCACCCCACACAAGGTAGTCATAGGGACTCTGCCCCATGGACAGCATGGGCAGCAGCTCTGGGTGTGAGAGGACACTGGCTCCATGTGTGGTGGACAAAGCTTTCTGACCTCTGGGTTAGAGTGAGGACAGGGAAACATTAAAGCAAGAGTGGGTGTGGAAGAGAATGTTTTGGGAGGGTGCAGTCTAGACTCACCACCTCCTGGGTGCACTTGGCTGAGTCATTGTTGGTTGCCAATCCCAAGTTTAGCCAGAGGATGCCAGAAAGAGGTGAGCAGAGAC
>PVKA01000740.1:84679-98486 GCA_004027165.1 Ctenomys sociabilis
AGAGAGAGAGAGAGAGAGAGAGAGAGAGAGAGAGAGAGAGAGAGAGAGAGAGAGAGAGAGAGAGAGAGAGAGAGAGAGAGAGAGAGAGAGACTATAAAAAATGGAAAAGGGGAAAAGAAATCAAATCCAGAGAGAGGAGTCAGAGAGAAAGTCCTATCCAAGGTGCTTCCTGGGGTCTGTTGGCCTAACAGCCCCTCTGCACCCAATGCAGCGGAGAGAAACCCAGAGAGAGACACCAGCAACAGAGGCTTGAGCTAGAAACTGCTACCAAGGAACACTTGTCTTCTCTGGTGTTGGGGTGGCTCAGCACAGGGCCTGAGCAGCACATTCACATTCACTGCTAACTTACTTTATTATTGGTCCTGACAGAAAGAGATAAATTAGGAAAGGAAAACATTTGGATGCCACAGCCCATGGAACACACTCTGTCCCAGGGCCCTCAGAGACCCAGGGGCTGCTGACCAAGAACTCTGGAGGCCGGGACCCGCCCACAGCTGCATGGCTTTCCTTCGCCTGCCCTTCCCTCTTACCACCTCCTCATGCTGACACCACCCTTCTTTATTTGCTTAAGCCAATCTTAGTCCCCAGTTTTCCAAAACTGGCTCTAGGAATAATTACTTCTATGGCATTTTAACAAACCAGACTTCTGACTCTCAATTAGTGTTTGTCAACATGATTGACTTGTAATGAACACTCTTCAACTAAAGACTGGATGGATGGATGAATGGATGGATGGATGGATGGATGGATGGGTGGATTTATGGGTTGATGGATGGTAAAATAATGTAGCTATGGAATTTCTGTAGTTTTGGAATCAAGAAGAATTGGTGTTTAGAAACCTTGTTCACTATCTCTATAGTCACAGGCAGATGATAAAATTGTTCCATACCACAGTATTCCTATCACACAAACATTACTTGGAGCAAGAAGGTAAATATTTATCACTACAGGAGCCAGATTACATGGCTTTTCTTCAAGATCCTTTTGACAAAAATGGAAGAGAAGGTGGCAGGTGCTGAGGTGAGGAAGGAGGTGGAAAGTGTAAAACTCTCCAAACTCAAGAAGAGATCCGTGGGTCTTGGGACCTAAAGCTGAGCTAGGCTGGGGAACCACTGGTCAGGAATCCCCAGCACACCAGAAAGCACACCTAACAAGTAGGAAGAGAGTGGTGCACCCACTCCATATTCACAGCACTGGAAAGGTGAGCCAGGGACCGGCAGTGGCCCATGCTGCTGTCCTGGCGAGCAAAGCCACTATCAGGTCACTAACTGTGAAAGCCTGGTTCTGGGGGGAGCACTGCCCCTCCCACTGGAGGAGCAGGTGCAGCTCACTCAGTCTTGATCAGCCCACTTTCAGGCAGAAAAACAGAAATCACCTTCACAACCCCGGGTCAAGCCCCCCAGAACCCTACCGGGGGGCCACTCAGGCTCATGCTTACAGTGGCACCTGGCTGCTTTCTCATCACTGAGCCACAGTCCTTGGCACCCAGAACATGGGAGAGGCTGCTCTGGCTCATGATGTGCCGAGGCTTCAGTTTGGAGTCTGCTGGCTCCAAGGCACAGTGGCCTGGAAGAAGGCAGTGCAAAGGAGCAGCAGTCCATGGTGGGTGGGCAGGCAGGCAAGGGTACATCGGCCCTCCTTCTGCCCCTTAGACTCCAGCAGGCCACCCATCTTAGGGTGGACATGGCACCCAGATGGCTGCAGGAGGCTTTGGGGGACATCCAGACACAGCCATAGCAAGGAGCTCAGTCATTTCTGCTCCAAGATAGAAATGAGACGTAGAAGGGGGTGGTGGAGACTGGGCTCACAGGCTGAGTCAGCTCTGCCTGCCTGAGGTTCACAGATATACAGGAATTATATACCTAATCCAGTGCTGGGGCCTCTCCTCAGGCACTTCGCCCTCCCCTCAGACTTTAGTCCCCAGCCACCCTGGAACTAGAACAATGTCGCAGTTGGGCCCTGGGCCTGGGGCAGGAGAACAGTGAGAAGAGCTTTGAGGTTGGTGATGAAAGCACTTCTTCAGCAGGGCCTAAAGCAGGCCACACAGGCCTCTCAGGCCAGCCATGGCTTCGAGACAGAGACAGGCAGGGAGCTGGAACTGGCAAATGAGTCTCACGTACTCCCCATAGAGCTGATGTCCCACATCTCGGCCTGTCTGTGGATGACAAGGGGCAGGATCCCAGCCTGAGAAGAGGGGTTCCCAGGCCCAGACCTGGGCTACAGAGGGCAGTCACTGTTGCAGACTCTGGAGCTGCAGACTGGTGAGGCAATGGAGCTGTGCTTCACCCTCAGAGTGCTCTCCACATTCCGAACCCTCGTTTCCCCTCCTACCATCTGGCCACAGTGGTACTGACCACTTGCAGACACATAGAGGTCCACCCAGGGTGTCCCCAAAGGTCTGGGAAGCAAGGAGGCTGTGTACCATGAGCATCAGTGGACATCAGTGGACTATGGGGGTATAGACAGAGGCTAGAGTCCTGTGTTCCTAGCTGGCCTCCTGCCATGTGGATACCAGGGAGTGTGCAGAGCCAGCACACATTCCGGCTGCCTTTCCCTTCCAAGCAGCTGCCTGCTGCCAGGATCCTGGGCCTGCACTCCCCACCCACCAGCCTTAGCCTGAGTTCCCTGACTGTGGAGACACACTCACCTTTAGCCACACACTCATGGGGTCTGTGACACACAGGGAAAGCACGGGATGGGGTGAGGAGCAGAAGAAAACTCTGGAGAGCCAGGCGGACTGAGACCTGTTAGATGAGGTGGCTCTAGGCTTGGACAGGGAGTTCTCAAAGGACAGCATGGCCCTCACCAGAAACACATGTGAGAGCAGATGCTCTTGCCCAGGTGGCAGTGGCAGGCACAGGCCGTGTATAAGAAGCCCCAGACCTGGGGACTCAGGCCCAGGAACAGGGTCCCTGGGTGGCCTGGAACTCTTCTGCCTGGTGGAGGTGTTTGTTGGGCATCAGGCAAGAGACTGCACAGCCTCACTTGTGTTTGGCAAGTTTGACCACTGACTGGAGAACAAAGGAGGTCAGCTGGGGGCTTTGGGGTTCCCAGAAGCTGGGTCCTTGGCACACGGCAGGACAGAGGCAACCTGCAGACAGTGTCAGGGGGTGCCTGGGGCATGTGAAGTG
Source organism: Ctenomys sociabilis (assembly GCA_004027165.1). Classification (NCBI taxonomy): domain Eukaryota; kingdom Metazoa; phylum Chordata; class Mammalia; order Rodentia; family Ctenomyidae; genus Ctenomys; species Ctenomys sociabilis. The sequence continues at coordinate 87,811 of PVKA01000740.1, forward strand.
TAAAGGGCTGGCCTGATAGCCCACTGGATTAAAGCGCCTGCTTAGGCAGATGCAGGGACCGGTATTTGATCCCCAGCCCCACCACCAGGGCATGCTGATGGTGATTAAGACTGGGTACGGTGGCGCATGCCTGTAATCTCAGTGCTTGGGAGGCTGAGAACAGGAGAATCACTATCTACATAGTGAGACCCTGTAGACCCTGTGCTAAATACATTTTTTAAAAAGTGTCCCCTGGAAATGAGCCTGGCAGAACACTCTGGGTGATGACTCAGAGAAGGGTCAACAGCTTTCTTCCTGGGTCTGACTAGTTTGACTGGGTAGGTGGTGGCGCCATGGGTGACAGTATGTAGGAAGGAGTCAGAGGAGGCCTGAAAGGGCTCAGCTGCAGAAGAGTGCAGCTGTCCAGAGGTGCCCAGGAGTTGGGTGAGAGGCTCGGACCCCCAGAGGTCTGGGAGAAGTCGGTGTGCTGGGCAGAGGAGCCTGTGCTGCCAGGGTCCTGGGCTAGCATGCCCTGCCAGAAGCGTGATTCTGATCAGGAATCCAGGGCAATTAGGGAAACCGGAACTACCCTGGTACCAGACCTGATTAACCATACTTCATGTATTGAGAGAAGCCAAGCTTTGTTCTGAGCTTGTTTTCTTACTGCAAAATGGAAATAATAATGATAGCCAGGCCTATAGTGTCAGAGGATCATCAGGGCATACGGCAGTACTAGACAGTGGATCTGAGGCATTACCCCTCTGGATGCCCATGCACAATGACAGCCTCCAGGGAGTGGATCTCAGAAAGCCAGGGTAATCTAAAGACACAAGATCAAGGGAGCAAAAGCCAGAAGTAGTATGGGGTCCAAGCCAGTGATAGTGAAACAACAGAAGTCCGTAGGAAGGGGAGACGGAAGAGTCAGTAAGAAGATGAGGACCTAGTCAGCTTGCGCTTTCCTTGCTAGGGTGGAGAGCTGCTCCTGGCCTCGGCATCTCTGCATGGCCTGAGCCTGGCCTGAGACCCACTGGGAGCAGGCAGCTGGAACATAAGGGAGTACTTCTCTTTTTTAGTACTAGAGATGGAACTGAGGCCTTTATGCTAAGCTACACCACTTACCTTTTATGCTGTATTTATTCTTTAAGGCTTGGCCAGGTGTCCAGGCTGGTCTTTGGGCTTGCAATCCTCTTGTCTCAAGCTCCTGAGTAGCTGGGATTATACACATGCACCCCTGTGCCCTACAGTAAGTATGGAGTTTGGTTTCTTTTGGCTGCTGAAGAGTTTGGCACAGCCTTCATGCTGAGCCCTGGCTGCTCCACCCTGCCAGCTGCTCTGGTCCATGAAGCTCACACTCAGTCCACAGGCCCTCCCCACGTCTCCAGCACTGGTTCAGCCAATGCAGCTTCTTGGGTCTGTAAGCCCAAGATAAGATGCCTCACGGGAGCTTGCTCTCCTTTCTCTCCACATACAAAGTTCCTGTCTCCAGGGATTCTAACCACCTGTGGTAGGAAGAACTGGGAGAGGAAGGTGTCCAAACAGGATGGATTTCTTTCTTTGTTATTCCCCAAACAATAGGCTATAACTATTTGCATGGACTACCTTGCATTGGGCATTACAGGGTGGTTTGAAATACACAGGCTGTCTAAGGCTGCATGCAAATGTTCCCTGTGGCAGCTTGAGTACCTTGGATATCAGCACAGCACAGGTGGCTCTGGGTCCAGCCCCCAGGGAGACCCAGGGACACAGTATGGCCCTCTGCTCTGCTTCTCCATACAATTTTGACTCTCAAGCATTACTCCCCCAACTCTAATTCTTGGCAAGCTCTCCCAGTCCTGCTGTCCACCCCCACCCAAAACTCTGCCTTGCTCTGCACCTGCAGTGAGTTCCAGGGAGATCAGTTCACCTCCTCTCTGTTCTCCTAGAGGCCAAGATCTCACAGGGCCCCTCAATGGCAGACCTGGCCACGTGTGAGAGTGTGAGGCATAACAGGAAGGTGACAAAGAGGTGACAGCCAGACTGAGTCATCTTATAAGGAGCTGGCAGAGAAAAGTGGTAAGCAGGCACAAGGCAAAGCCCCACTGGCAAGTCCTAAAGCAAGGTGGTGACATCACCACCTTGGGAGGTGTGGAGTTAACAACACAGGTGGCCAGGAGGCGGATGGAGGTCAAAGTTAGGGCTGTAGTGAAGGAGAGTATAGCAGGAGAGAGGGCTCGGGCAGAGTGAGGCCATGTCGCCTTCGGTGGGCTGAGCTGCTTCTTCTCATGCTTTCGTTGCCAAGGAACATAATAAGCACTCCGCTGCACTTCCGGCCACTGGCTGTATGGGAGGGCTGGGGCACAGGGTTGAAGGGCCAGGGTCTGGGTGAGCTGCTGGGTATTCAGCCAGCACTTGGAAAGCCAGATGCACTATATGACTCTGTGAGCCCTTAAGACACAGGGGCATCATCTCTGATAGTGTTTCATAGCAATATCAACCTCACCTGCAGTCCTGACCCCCACACAACTGTCACCAGGGGCTTCCCTGGCCTGGTCTCTGCTGCCAGGCTGCTCCAGGTGGACAGAGGAAGGCTCCGGGAAGCCAAGGCAGTGCAGTGCTCACTTCCCACCCAGCGCAGCTTGTCCCTGAAGACCTGGCTATTCTCCCCGCCCCAGCAGTTGGCATCCCTCACAGTCCCACAGCCCTGCTGTACCCTGGTGGCCTGCAGCAGAATTCCCTTGTCTCCTGTGCTCTACCATGAAGACCCACAGGACTCAGAGCCCCGAGCAGCTGGGGACATGGGGCTCAGCCAGTGCCATTCCTGTCTGCTGCATCTGGTGCACTCACTAAGGAGCTGGTGGAAAGGTGTGAAACTGGAGCCACGCCCTGTGGCAGCGGGAACATGCTTTCGAGTCATAAGGACAGTGTCTGTAGGTAGGGCCTTCACTCCTTCTGAGCCACTCCCTCCTGTCTCACATGACCTGGGCCACCAGGAGCTGAGTATCTTCTTTTACAGAGTTAGCTGCCTGGTTGTGGAGACGTCCCCAGACTCACCAGCAGCACTGGGCTGAGGCGGTCTCGGGTCTCTGCCAATGCACCTACCTCTCCCAATCCTCAGCTCCAAAATCAAGGCAGTAAGAGCACTTTAAAGAACGTGTCAGGGGCTGGGGAGATAGCTCAGCAGTCTGAGTGCCTCCCTGGCAAGTACAAGGACCCAGGTTGGATCCCTGCTAACATATGCCATGTGGGCCACCAAAACCAGGCCTGGTGGCACACACCTGTAATCCCAGCACTTGAAGGGATGACACAGGTGGATCGCTATGAGTCCGAGATGGGTAACAAGACCCTGTACCAAATGAATGAATGAATAAATAAATAAATAAGATATTTTAAAAGAACCTGACTGATGAGCATGATTTTAAAATGCTTTCTACATTCTAAAGCCTCAAGATCTCAGTGATGGTGAAGGGTGGAGAGTCCTTGCCAGACTCGGTCCTGCCTGTTCCCACACTCCAGGCCGGGAAAGCCTGCTTATTTCCTGTGATCCAGTATTTCACCTGGAGATGGAAAATCATGGAACATATTTTGAGGTTAATTTTGAGGCCTGGGCTAAAACTATGTAGTGCAGGGCAGTACATAGAGCATAGAGGCTGCAACCACATAACCGCCACATGCAGCAGTGGTCCTCAGAACTGTGGTCGCCATCAACCTCAGTAACTAAACCTCAGGGTCTGTTTCCCTGACTCTTTCAGATATTAAACAAGTCCTTTGTTGGATGGTGACCTCAACCCTGGCCACAGACCATATCTGGGGTCCAGGGAGGAACAGGCACCAAAGGGAATAGTGGAATTGGGGCTCCTCCCTGCACTCCCAGTCGGTGCTCCTTGGCACACTGCCGCCTGAGAGGGAGAGGGACAGGTCCAATACCATGGACAGTGGGAGGGCATCTGACTCCTGGCCCGGGGGTGGGCGAGGCCCAGGCAGGGTGCAGTGTGGTGACAACGCAGCCTTCCTTCCCTAACTCAGGCCTCCCCGCGGCTTTCAGAGAATCCTCAGTGGAGGCATACAGAGAGGTGGCCACTATTCGCTATCAGTAATAATAATGCTATACCAATTGCTTTTAGGAATTAATATTTGCATGCAAGTTTACCTCATATAATTTTCACAAAACAAAACAATAAAGTGACAACCCAAAGTATAAATAAGGAGCAAAATAAAATACATATAAATATAATATAATAGGAAACTGGGACCAGTTAACTCCAGACTGGAGGTCAGGGAGTCAGACCCGAGCTTCCGTTACCAGCGGGCAATGGTGACCGTGCAATTCTGAGGCCCAAACTGGGCGTGGCGTGGTGCAGCTGCTGTAGCCTCCTTACCCACTTGCAAAAGGAAAGGGTTGTTTGCCAAAAGGAAAGGGGCAGAGGGACGCAGAAAGAATGGAGCTGCATTCTGTTCATGCGCCAACTCCCCCAAGGAAAGTGACTGGCAGGGACAGCAAACATGAGCTGAGAACAATTAAACATTTAAAAAGCCAATCTAGTGAGCAAGCGGCAGTTTTCAAAAGAGAAAGCTTGGCACTGGAGAGCGTGGGAACCAGCATCAAGTCCCCACAGTGCTGCTCAGATGTCACTAGTGTGGATGCAGGACCCTTCGTCTTTGCTCCTGTAACTTCCTACCCTGGAACAGTTCCCAGGGCATAGCATTCACACCTAAGTGTTGTCACATATGAAGATAGAGATGACTGGTGAGATGGTTGAGGAGGAGACGCCAACCTTCAGTCTGCTCCAGAGACAGCAGATGGACCTCTCAGGACTGAAAATGCCTTGGAGAGCTGAGAGCACTGCTAAGTGGCTGCAGAGCTGGCCTGGAGGACAGCCTTGCCAAGCACTAGTGGGTTCAGTCCTCCCCTTGGCCAAGAGAACTGGAAGCAGGAGGGCACACAGGAGCAGCAGGGGCAGAGGCTGCCGGAGTCCCTCATTCCCACAAGAATGAGTGCCACTGTGTCACCCCAATTCTGGCCATCAAGACTCCCAGCCTGTGTGCCCAAGACCCCAGCACCACCATGTGTGGACTCAGGTGCTCAGGACATACAGCCACTCCTGCAGCCCCACAGTCCTCTCTACAGAAGGTCAGCTCCAACACGCCAGCCCCAGGCTCTAAGCCCAGGCTCCCTGCCACTGAGAGCCAGTGTGTGCCATGGCTAGCGCTTGGCAAAGCTCTGGGACCTGTGCTGGGCCCAGGCTGCTGAGTGTCCACAGCATTGCTGCTGTATACTGCTAGCAGTGTGGTCAGAGAGGTGCGTGTGCCCTGGGTGGAGGCCAGACCCCGCAGGGACAAGTGTCCTGTGGGTCCCCACAAACGCGGTGCCTGATGGGCACTTATGTAGCTCAGACAAAGGTGCCCATGCTGTGGAGACATATGGGTGTGCTAGGCCCATCACCCGGATTATCCCTGGCCATGAGCCTCTCAGCGGATGAAAAGAAATCAGGAGTACAGTGGCTGGCCAAGGACACCAGAAGTGCTCCCTCCCTGAGACGTCTACCCTGTGGTGAGGATACCTATGAGGCTTGCCAGGAGTGGCCTCAGCCAGAAGAGCTGCACATACTGCTCTGCTCAGCCTCACAGAGCCAGAGCTGCCTGTCACCACCAAACTGGAGCTCTGCAGTCCTCCCCATGAAGCCAGCCCTGTGAGCCCTGAGGTGGCAGCATGCAGCTGACTAGGGAGGCAGCAGAACATGACCAGCTGAGGGAGGACAGCAGCTGCAACAGCTTCTGAGCAGCTGGTCCCCAGGAAATCGAGGGCTGTGTGCAGCTTGAGAGGAAATTCAAATTGTCTGGAGCCACAAAGAGCACGGAGAACTAATCGAACAGGAGAGCAGCAAGCCAACAAGAAAGGGCCAGTGTCTGAGAGAGAGGCTGGGTGCAGCAGGAGCAGAGCCCTCTGCAGGCAAGGGCCTATGGAGGAAGGAAGGAAAGTGTGGCAGCACCGGCCCAGAAGGAAGAGCCACGACTCAGGGACAGCTGCTCAGAAGCATGGAATCTATGGAGAGAAAAAGAGTACAGTGAAGGTGGGGAGGTCCAAGTGGCCCCCAAGCCATGAGCTCCAGGACTCTAGAAGCACGCCAGTCTGCATGCTAGACCCCATGCGCGGCGGCCGCGTCTGGAACCCAGCACTGGGGAGGCTGGAAGCAGGAGGATCACTACGAGTCTGAGCTACATCGTGAGACCCTGTACCAAATACATAAAATTAAATAAAATCTATATAGATTTATTTGCTAAGGGGCTCATTTGTACACAAGTTTACCTTAGTTCACTGGAAAGAAAGTTTGTGTTTTATCTGTTTGCTCCTTTTTGTAAGAATCTTTTTTCTTTATGTGTTGTATTCTGAGTAACTACTTTGAAGATAATAATACATGGGTAATAACTATTCTTATTTTCTTATTTAATTATGAAATTTTACTTTTCATAAAATAAAAAAATTAAAGAACAAAAATGAAAAGGATTTATGGTACAACATCCAAAGAGCTAAATTCCTATTTTAGAGTTCTTAAAAGAAAAGAATGTGAGAAAGGTTCTTCAAAAAAATAACAGTGGCAAAAAATTGTTACATTTCCAAGGAGTAATAAAGATGGCTTTGGTAGAAAACTTGGCCATGTATCCATAGTAACCTCTGATGGCTGCAGGATGCACATGCACACATGTATACGCAAATCAGACGCACGAGTGCTTGAGTGGTGACCACACACACGCATTCGTAAAGCTGAACGTGAGGACTGGCTGCCGTGTCACACAGATAGGGACATAAACCAGGGACATATGTGGTTGGGCAATGCACCGAAAGTTTCAACCTATTAAAATCAATAATATAGAATTTTCTCTCTACTGTTTGTGGAGTGTTAAATTAATGTGCATGTTAACTTACAAAGCAAACAAACATCAGCAAAATAAGCAGAAACGTGAAGGCCAGCCTCTTCAACCACAGCTCAGCAAACACAGAGACCACGTTCACAGGCTTCTCTTTATTATTTTCCATGGACATTGTCAGACTGGTGTTGTGTTCATTAAATGTAAAGAATCTTAAATTTCTTATTTTAAACTTTTCGTTCCTATTTCCTGAAGTGTACAATGCCAAACCTATTTATTTCTATCTTTGTCAAAAGCTCATTTTATTATAAAAAAAAAAAAAATAGAACACTCCCTCAATCTGGAGAAAGATACAAGCATCCAGGTACAGAAAGTTCAAAAGTCTCTAGTAACAAGACTACCAACACAAGGGCTGGCCAAACAGCTCAGCAGATTAAAACACTTGCAAGCAGGCACAGGGGTTAGGGGTTCAATCCCTGGGTTTGCTGTGCCAGCCTCACCCCCGAGGGGTGCTGAGATGGCAATTGAGTCTGGGCGTGGTAGCACACACCTATAATCCCAGCTCTTGGGAGGCTGTAAACAGGCAGATCACTATGAATCCAATCTAGTAGTGAGACCCTGAACACTGTAGACCCTTCCCTAAAATACAAAAAAAGACTACTAACCCAAAGAAAACTACACCAAAACATTTGATAATCCAACTTTGAAAACTAATGCAGAAATGAAATCGCAAACCAGAAGACAAGATTCTTACATACATAGGAGCCTCTAGTCAGCTATCAGTGGATTTTTCTGCAGAAGTTGTAGCCCAGGAGAGAGGAGAGCATGTAAGCAAAGAAGTGAAAAGAAAAGGAGAGAAGAGGAAAGGACAGAAGGGGAAGGGAAGGGAAGGGAATGGAGGGGAAACGAGAAAACAAGTAACCAGTGTTCAGCAAATCCATCCTTCATACATAAAGGAAAGAGAAATACTTTCCCCAGTATTTCGGAGTTCATGATCATTAGATCTGTCTTACAGCAAATGTGTGGGAGAGTTCTTCAAGCTGAGATGAAGGGTACTAATTCATAACATTAAAACATACAGAGTGTAACACTCACTGGTAAAAGCACACAAAGCCCAGATAATCCAATCCTGTAATAGCAGTGTGTAAATCATATATTTCCATTTAAAAATGAAAAGACAAAACTTAAAAATAATTAGAGCTATATTCATTTGTTAAGAGATACACAATACAACATTGTAAACTGTGACACGATGAAATGTTGGCAGAGTGGAGAGGCTTTGTACACAATCAAAGGTAATTTGTTATCAGCTACAAGAGCCTCCTATGAGATTTTCTAAAATTTCAAGCCACCAGGCACTCATGATGCAAAGCCAAAGTAAGCAGACTGACAAGAGACAGAATGAGAGGAGTCGACGACACACTGCAGGAAACCCTAGGATTGGAGAGGAAGACAGAAAGAAGGGCAACAGAGGGCTTACAGGCACCCAGAAAACAGCAAGCAAACACAAGATCCCTGTCTAGCAGTAATTACTTGAATGTAAAGGACTGAACAGTCTAAATAAAAGCAGAGTGGCTTAGAGATTAAAAAAAGACAAAAACATATGCTGCCTACAAGAGGCTCCTGACAGCTTTAAAGTCACACACAGACCGAAGGGGACAGGACAGATGTCTCATGCAGAAAATATTTTCCATACAAGAGAAAACTCAGAATGAGTGAGGAGAGCTGCATTTATACTGGATAAAATGATAAGTCAAAAAATATAAAAAAGAGATAATGAACATCATTATGTAATAAGAAGGCTTTATTTATCAGGGCTTTATTTAACAGAAAGATGTAATAATTATAAAAATATTTGCAACCAGCAATAGAACACCTAAATATAAAAGCAAATATTAATAGATCAGAAGGGTTAGATAAGCAACAATACTGCAACATGGTGGAATTCAGTATCCCATTGTCAACACTAGATGGCTGATCCAGATAGAAAACCTGTAATAAACCCCTGGTCTTTAGACCAAATAATATATATATATTCAAAATATGCTATTTTCAAGTATTTGTGGAACATTCTGCAGGATAGATCCTATCCTATCTTAGGGCACAACATAATGTGCAACAAATTTAAGAAGACAGAAATAATATGCAGTATCTTCTGATAGCAGTGGTATGAAACTAGTAGGAAGAAAACCAAAAATATTACAAATATGGAAATTAAAAAACATGCTCCTGAACAATCAATAGGCCAGAGAATAATCAAAAGAGGAATTTTTAAATATCTGAGACAGAAGATGAGAATGCAGCACACCAAATAAAGAAAATAACAAAGTTCAGGGCAGAAATAAATGAAATATAGAGTAGAAAAAGAGAAAGTGTTACCAGAAATAAAGATAATCAAATGTGACAAACCCTTAGGTAGACTAATTTTTTTTTAATGTATGTGGTGCAGGGTCTCACTACAGAGCTTGGACTCACAGCAATCCTCCTGGCTCAGCCTCCCCAGTGCTAGGATTATGGGCATGCACTGCCATTCCTGATCTTGGTGGCCAGCTCATTGCATGTGGTGCCGGGGATCGAACCTGGGTCCCTGCACTTGCCTAAGCAGGTGCTTAGTCTGCTGAGCTATCTCACTGGCCCCAAGTGGACTAATTTTAAAAGAGAAAGAAGTTTCAAATATAATTAGAAATAAAAGAGAAACATTTTAATCAATCCCAGAGAAATACAAAGGTTAAGAGTATGATGAACAGTTATATTCCAATAAGCTGGATTACCTAGAGGAAATAGATGAGCAGACACATTTCCAGCAGCAGGGACTTACAAAGGCTAATTCACAAAGAAATGGCGTATCTGAACACACTGAGAATGAGCAGGGGTTGAATCAGCAATTTAAAAAAGTAAAAAGAAGAAAACCTCCCATCAAAGAAAAACCCAGGCTTTATGGATGACTGGAGAACTAACACCAACCCTTCCCAAATCTATTCTCAAGAATTGAACTGGAGAAAGTATCTGCAAACTTGTTTGAAGAGGTCAGCACTGATTTTGGACGCACCTTTCACCTTTAGCTTCTGATGTTGGGTTCTGTCTCTGTTCAGCCTTCTAACAGAGGATTGCACCCAGGAAGGTACGACTGTGGACCCATCTGCACCTGGAAACCAGGGACTGCTGAACTCGTGCATCTGAAGAAGCCCAGGTCTGGAAATAAACATGCATGGCTCCTTCTATATACCCCTCAACAGATAAACAAGAACTTAAAACGATACTGGTTGTGGGCCCATCAACTCGGCACATCTGACATATAACAGAGCAAGAGAAGAGCGGCCAAGGGATATTTGAAAGCTGCTGAGGAACAGAACACCATGAAACCACTATGGCTGACACCAGAGTAAAGGGCTATCATGAGCAGATGGAACCACAAGAATACTGGTGCGGCAAGAACCACCTCCTGGCACCTCCGTTGTGTTTCCAGCCCTGCGACATCTTGACGTGCACCTGTAGAACTGGGAGACAATAAATTTCTGGAAAAGATATCTAGGCCTCTTCTGGCAACTAACAGACTTTGTGCATGGAATACTGAAGAATACTGCATTGGGCTTAGTGGTGGCTGTTATATGATGAATCAAATTAACAGTGGTGGAACATGATGTTGAAGAGGAGAAATACGCTGTCTGGGCCTGGTGTGTCTGGGATGCCTCAAAATTAGGACTTTTCTTTGCACAACTGAGACCACCTGTGGTGGTGCTACACATCACACCATAGAATGAATATATTGAGTTACACCATAGACTCAATGGGAACCACTTGGGTTACCATGAGAGAAAGAGAAGGAAAGTCAAGAGGCTCATAAACATTCAAAG